>CAKNXH010066430.1:0-19277 GCA_932178445.1 Andricus quercusramuli | reverse complement strand
AATATTTTACTTTTCGCAACACGCATATTTGAAATAAATTCCAGCTAGGAGACTAGTTTTTTTTCGATTCTAAGTTATTCTGTCTGGTATTAACTGAGTAAAATTCTCCATTATGTCCTGGAGCTCATCTGCTTCTAAAGTTATCTGCATCCCTGATTCTGGCTGTTCAGGGACACTCATTTTTGCAAGACCCTCGGGCAACTTGCCTCTGACTGATTAAAACCAGAAATCAACTATTCGGATTCCATGCGAGGCTTTCAACCATTTTCCGAGCTGTTCTCGCCTCTCAGTCCTATTTTATTTAAAAACTTTTTCTGTCTTTTTCCCTTCATCTCGTCCTCCTTGCTTCCTTATTCGCTGGGAGAAAAAAGAGAAACGGTGCCACCGTCGGCCAAAGGGCTGGCGAACGTTTCCTGGCAAGCAATGTGTACACTATATTTCCACGTATGCGTGTGCTCTGCTCAAAGTAATTAGGAGTGCACTCTCGCCGACATACATGGTGAAATATTGAAAAGGCGCATAAACCAGCGTAACTAGAACGAAACGAAAGCGGTCTGGAAAATTTTATTGCTTATGGATATAGCTAAGTTTGCATGCTGGGTAAATAATTCACTTAAGTGCATCGGGTTTTCTATACTTGAGAAATTTGGATAAACTGTCTACGGTTACGCCATTTTCTTTATATATTTAAACTAGCTGTGAATTCGATCTCGAGTGTTTCCACTTTGTTTGTATTTATAATTATATGGTGCTCATTTCACGAGCACTTTGCGTCCCGTTAGCAAATGTATTTGCTTCCTCATAGAGGAAGCGTTAGTTATTTTTTTCATAATAATAGACAAACCAAAGTCTTCATTTTGCTCAATTTAAAAATAGAAACTTACCAAAAATGAAAAGTTACAAAATAATACAACGAATGTTTTAAATACAAAGACAAATCAGACAAATCAAATCTTGCGTTCGAAATAATAATTTTTTGAGCTGGAAAAGGACAAGGAAAAGTTCTGTCGCACCCTATCCCTTTCCCAGCTTTCTGATTTCTTCACAAAAATTGTCATAATATTACTCTATTTGAAAAATTATGATCAACAAGTCTTTTCTATTCATGCATCAACTTTAAATTATGTCGATGAAAAAAGTTTTTCTGTTTGAAACTGATGATTCAGATATTATAAATGAGCAGAACTTCCCTAATCTTCAATAAAGTGTATTATTATTATTATTATTATTATTATTATTATAGGTCGATCGATCGATTCGCCTCGAACCAAGAGATTTTTTCCGTTCTTGCATCAATTTTGAATTATGATACTGAAAAAAGTTTTACTATGAAAAACCGTGTTTTCAAATATTATGCAATTTCACAATTTCCATACTCTTTAATAAAATGTATTAATATTATAGGTCAATCGATTCGTCTCGAATCAACACATCTTTTATGTTCTTGCATCAACTTTGAATTATGTTAATGAAAAAAGTTTTACTATAAAAAACCGATTTTCAAAATATATAAATTACCATATCTTCCCTGCTCTTCAATAAAATGTACTAATATTATAGGTCAATCGATTCGTCCCGAACCAAGGAATCTTTTATATTCTTGCATCAACTTTGAATTATGCGAATGAAAAAAGTTTTAATATAAAAAACCGATTTTCAAAATATGTAAATTACCATAACTTCCCTACTCTTTGATAAAATGCATCATTATTATAGGTCAATCGATTCGTTTCGAACCAATGAATCTTTTATATTCTTGCATCAACTCTGAATTATGCTAGTGAAAAAAGTTTTACTATAAAAAACCGATTTTCAAAATATATAAATTACCGTAACTTCCCTACCCTTCAATAAAATGTATTAATATTATAGGTCAATCGATTCGTCCCACACCAAGGAATCTTTTACATTGTTGCATCAACTTTGAATTATGCTAATGAAAAAAGTTTTACTATAAAAAACCGTATTTTCAAATATTATGCATTACCATAGCTTCCTTACTCTTCAATAACAATTATTAATATTATAGGTCAATCGATTCGACTCGAATCAACACACCTTTTCTGTTTTTGCATCAACTTTAAATTATGTTAATGAAAAAAGTTTTACTTTAAAAAACCGATTTTCAAAATGTATAAATTACCATAACTTCCCTACTCTTTGATAAAATGCATTATTATTATTATAGGTCAATCATTTCGTCTCGAATCAACACATCTTTTATGTTCTTCCATCAACTCTGAATTATGCTAGTGAAAAAAGTTTTACTATAAAAAACCGATTTTCAAAATATATAAATTACCATATCTTCCCTACTCTTCAATAAAATGTACTAATATTATAGGTCAATCGATTCGTCCCGAACCAAGGAATCTTTTATATTCTTGCATCAACTTTGAATTATGATAATGAAAAAAGTTTTACTATAAAAAACCGATTTTTGAAATATTATTGAGTGCTAGAAAAAAATGCACTAAATATTTTTAGAAATCCTTCTGTCAGTTTCAAGATATTAGTGAGGAAAAGAAGATCTCCAAATTTCATAAATCTATCTGCAACCGTTTTCTAGTTATCGTGTTCACAAAAAGCGTGACATCCACACATCCACACACACACACACACTCCGGACATTTACTCAGAACATTGTATTAGACATTTTTAAATTAGGGAGGGTTTAATTAAATGAATTTAAAAATTTTGAAAAATTTTACCATTACAAAGCTTCCTCTATGAGGAAGCAAAAGGTTGCGAACTATCCGAAAGTAATGAACAATGAAGAAAACTCGATTGCGAAAATTCTTCAATAACTTTGATGACAAAAAATGATTTGCTGCCATACAAAAACCACCATAAAACGCGCAGTTTTCAAATCATCTCATTCTTTTTCAATACTTTCTTACTAAGTTTTTAATACAAAATAACACCTTTTAAAGAATGGTTTGAAATATGTAAAACAAAGAATTGTATTTTATTTATTTCAGAAAAGCCTCAATACTTATTTCTTCGAATATTTAAAACGTTTAAGAACAATCCAAAGGTAATAAATAATAATGAAAATTCAAATGCAAAAATACCTTTATAACCTCAATGACAAAAAGCGATTTTCTGCTATACAAAAACTTCCATAATTCGCACGGTTTTCAATTGATCTAATTCTTTTGTAATGCTTTTCAACATTTTTTTAAATTTAGAATAACAATTCTTAAACAATTTTTTTAAAATGTAGAAAAAAGTTATTCTTAAATTTGAATCTCACCTGTTTGAAAAAGTGTTCGGTACTTTAATTTTCCTTTTGAATATAAAATACTTCGAAATCAGAATAACCAGTAATTCTTTAAAGAAAAGTCGAGTGCAAGAACAATCAGGTTGAAAATGATTGAGTCTCACTGTGGTCGGGTGAAGAATATTTGCGTGCTTCATCCTTGCATTCTTAATCTTTTATTTTAGAAATGCGTAATTGTCAATTTTTCAATTATTCTTCCATAACATTGAATACATTCTCAGTAAAATTTTTATAAAATGTTGTTTTTCAATTTCTTTTCCTTCAATATCTTGCTTTGAATAGGCATAACATTTGTTACATCATTAAAAACATAATAATAGTATTTTTTGAACATTTTTCAAACCTCGCAACCTTTGTTCATGTTGCCATATATATATTTTTTATTATTTACCTAATAACGTATTATATAAGTTTATGAGTGATTGCCAAAAGGTTAACCAGTTTCAGTCCTAGACATTTTCTTCGATTAATGCATTGTTTCTAAACATATCTTGACTTCGTTCAAAAATTAGAAATAAAGAAAGTGGGTTTTCAAAATTTGTTAATTAAATCGATAACACGCTAAGGTAAATGTCCCAGTAATCGTGACGGTCCCAGTAATCGTGAAACTTGGTTATAGTTTGAATATATTGTTACAAAAATGTGTTAAAAGTAACATTTAATGATAAAACTCACTTATTTTTACCATTTTATAATGACAAATAGAAATTACATTCACTCAGATGAAATAAAAAGCAAGAAAATTGGCATCAAGATTACTGGGACTAAGGTCACGATTACTGGCACGTTTACCTTATTGCATATTATTGTTTTCTATTTTTTTGTACGTAAGTCGTTGCCGTCCACTACTGTCAAAGTCGGTTGAACCACGCGGCACATTCTACCAGATGTACGAAAGTTGAAGAAAAAAAAGGTCACTTTATGAGGCGAAGGATCAAGCTGGACATCGATACCCTGGAACCCGCTGAGAGTATCATCAACTACTTTTGCGCCTCCAGTTCCAAAAAAGCCGTCAAACCATAATGTGTGATAGCGTTTTGTTGATGTAATTGACTGTTTTTAAAAACCTACCATTGAATTTGTTGATTTTCATGGAAAATTTCAAGCCTCAATAGAGCCTTCTAACTTGATTAGACGCTGAGTTAGCATCCTTCGCTTTTATTTACTGCCGACCGAAAAGTCACAAATATTTTCGAATGTTTCGAAAATGTACTCATAAATAAAACTGCAAGGTAACTACTCGATTTTTTGCAAAAGAATTCATGCATTTTTCCACGAAATACAACGGTCTAAAGTTCACCAAGTTCCTGTTTTTGGCGCCAAGCGGCGAGGAGTGGTCGGATGAGGGTGGGATGGGTCTTATTCAGTAGGGGACGTTCTGAAGTTCCGTTTTCCCCACAGTCAGTCGACATCATGCATCGGACGTAGGAGCGGCGTGCATTTACCTGCGAAGCTTACTTTTCCAACGGTCGGTCCATAATCACCACTCAACGTGCCTTCCGTATTCGGTTTAAAATTCATCCTGCAGGACCCATTCCTGGCCAGCAGTCGATTGTTTCATGGATGGAAACATTCAGGGTTGAACAACCCGACTGCCGGCCAGGAACGGGACCTGCAGGATGAATTTCGAACCGAACACGGAAGGCCAGGTCGAGTGGCGATGATGGACCTACAGTTAGAAAAGTAAGCCTCGCAGGCAAATGCGCGCTGCTCCTACGTCCAATGCATGATGTTGACTCACTGTGGGTTAAACGAAATTTCAGGATGCCCCTTCTGAATGAGACCCTCCGCACCCTCATCCGACCACTCCTCGCCGCTTGGCGCCAAAAACAAATCAGCAAGTTTCTGTGCCGCACCCTGTAGAACAAAGAATTTTTTGAAATAAATGTAATCGTGACTTGGAACATGGAATTTCTTAAAGAACTATAATTTAGACTTTGGAACAGGTAGTTTTCATAAAGAATTATAATTTTCACATTTGAACAAGGGGTTTTTGTAATGAATTATACTTTTCACTTTGTAACAGGAGATTTCCATAAATAATTATAATTTAGACTTTAGGACGAGGAATTTTTGTGAAGAAGCATTATTTGACTCGGAACTAAGGATTTTTTTCTTCTCCTTTAAAATAAACGAGTGAAATCTCACTGATTTCCAGTGAAGTCTCACTGGTTGCAACAGCCAGAAGTGTGTCACTGACAATCAGTGAGAATTCACTGGTTCCTTCAGTGGAGTTCCGGCACTGGTTTAATCAGTAATCAGTACGCCTTGTCATCTAACAGCTGGTTATGTATGTCACTTATCATTCATCACTATTGTGTTAACCGTTGCAAAATGATCTTTTAAAAAACGCACCTTACTCTCACAGCAATCAATAAAGGCCGGACTGCAATATAGTGAGGTATAATATGTTGCGCCTAATTGTGGAAAGGCCCGTCGTTATGTCAACGTGTCGCGTCGCTCAAAGTCAAATCCAAGTGGCCAAGGGCCTTCCCACTTTCAAGCAAAAGATGTTATATCCCCTGCTTATTGCAATCAGGCGCCAAATATTTATGACATAAACATTAGTACACAAAATGGTTCGTTTCCACTCAGGAAATGCTAAGACCTAACCGGCGACGGGCGCGTACCAGAAGACTGGGGGTTCATATCTTGCCCGCGTGGATCGCTATACCACTGGATGAATCTATCACTTGGCGTCACTGGTATATTCAGTAACACTTTTTTATTCGACTCAGTTACTGATTCATCCAGTCAAAGTGGGGGAAATCACTGTTTTGCCAGTGATAATTCAAAATACTGGTTCAACCAGTGACAATTTCACTGGTTCAGTTTAAGAGAGTTGAATCGTGAATTTTGAAAAACTTTTTTATTCTGATTTAGAACCAGGCAATTAACAAAATCTCTGTTTAAATTGAGAATCATAAGTATTTACAAAATTCTCTCTTCCAAATCATAATTGCTATTCTTATGGCCAAAAATGATCTGATGTTTAAACTCAGAATTATAATTCTTTTACAAAATTTCCTGTTCTCGGAATTAAAAACCATCCGTCGGGTAGCCACACTGATTATATATTTATTACAGAAAACTGTCGTTCGCTGCAGAGAGCAAATAATAAGAAAGTAGAAGATTTGATTATTTAAATTATACTTACAGGCATACAGCACGCGCATTAAAAATGCAGTATGAGTCCGAGAAAAGCCCTCTTGTGTCAAAAGGATGCTTCTTGACAAAAATGGAATTTCCTTTTAAATGTAAGGTTAAGGAGATTTTTATTGTCTCAAAAAGAATCTTTCTGCAGCAAACATTATCTTTTTGCGACGACTTCAGCTAATCCTGCAGCCAAAAAATTATGTCTGGGTAAAAAAGATTTTCGCGCCTTACAAAACCAAACAGGCAAGAAAGAGCACAATGCTTTTTTTCAGGAAAACTTTTTCTCTGAGTGCATATTAAAATAATTTCGTGAAATTTCTTAAAAATTGATATGTATGGGCGCCAGATTTCATGTAAATGTTTGAAATGTGATTTATCTCTTCCCGTAACTTCCTCCTTTTTTTCGAATTTATAATCAACCCTCGCAACTCGAGTTTCGAGGGGTCTGCAAACTAATGTCCAATATGTCAAGCTATTTCCGTTCGACCGGACGAAATTCACTCCAGAGCCAGAGTGTAGCACTCTTGTAGATATGTTTCTCATTCGAAAGATTTGAATTTGACTTGGAAAGTTTGGTTGTATGTACAAACTTGAGAGCAAAAAAGGTCCCAAGGGAGTCACTAGAGAAGAGCGGAAAAATGTTTCTCGAGTATTCTTTTCTGATAGTATATACAGTTAGATCCTGTGTCACGTTTCAATATCAACATGTTTAATTTATATTAAGTAGAGTGAAATGGCAGTTGGTAAAATATATTGCTGTTTCCAAGAAACGAAGTTATGTGTGTATAGAGATATCCGTTATAATAATAGCTGCCAATATTTTAAGTTTTATTCCTAAAATAAAACAGAGAGATGACAAAGAATCAATTGGGGAAAAGAGACGCTGTGAACTAATTTGAATTTAAAATATTCAATCGTTCTTACGATTTTTTGCTCAGCTAAATGATTAATTGTTTAGAAACCTCAGCTTTATGAAATTCTCTTCTATCTTGTTATTTAATCAAAAATAACTATTGTTTGTCTGTATAAAATACATTAAATGTCACGAAATTGCCAGAAATACACAGGGCTCGGAACGGGTTACTTTTTAGTAACTTAATTACTTTTTTTGATTCGCGGTTACTAAAAAGTTACTTATTTTGATCCGCGGTTACTAAAAAGTTACTTATTTTGATCCGCGGTTACTAAAAAGTTACTTATTTTATGGAAAGGTTACTTCTGGTTATATTTTAATTAAGGAGTAACAGTTAAATAATAATTAGTACGTATGTAGAATGTATAAAAAAGGCTGTTAATTGAAGTATCAGGAATCCTGATCAAAATTGCAATTTAGCTAAAATCGCTCATTTTTAATTTTAAATTAACATTTTTTGTTGTTGAAATATCGAACCATTACTATATTTTTCGATGAGAATTTATCTTCTCTGGTTGAAATTCGGTTAAAAGTTGAACAGTTTTTGTTAATATTTTATTTTTTTAATGAAAAGTCGTCTTCTCTGGTAGAAAATTAATCTTCTTGATTGAAAATCAACTTTTTGTCTAAAAATACATGATTTTATTTGAAAATTCATCTTTTTGGTTAGAAATGTACTTGTTTTGTTGAAAATTCGTCTTTGTCGGTTGAAGATTCTCGTGTTTTCGTAGAAAAATCAACTATTTGGTTGGCACATAAGTTTTTTGTCAAAAATTCATATTTACTGATTGAAAATTCAACTGATTTGTAAAAATTGCTCTTTTTGGCTTCAAAACTCAACAATTTGGTTGAAAAATAACCTATTTCGTTGAAAAATCGTCTTTTTAATGAATTATACTGTTTTTTATATTAAATTGAAACCTTTTTTTGGTAATTATATCGACCATTACATTTTTCGTTAACAATTCATCTTTTTTAGGCAGAAAAATTCAACTATTTTGTTAAAAGTTGAACTACTTCCTTAAACATACATTTATTTGGTGAAGATTTATAATTTTGGTGGAAACTTCGTCTTTTTTGGTCATAAATCTTTCTATTTAGTTACTTTTTTGCCACATTATAGTTACTTTTCGGTTACTTTTTTGAGAGAGGTATGGTTACTATTTTACTATTTTCAGAAGCTTTAGCAGTTCCGAGCCCTGGAAATGCAGAATAATATGAAACATTCCGGATCATTCTACAACATTCTAGAAATTTTAGAATAATCTATCAAATTCGGGAACATTTTAGAAAATTTCAAAACATTCAGGAATTTTCAAGAAAACAGTGCAGAACATTACTGAATAATCTAGAACATTGCAGAATAATCTGGAATATATTCTGAAATATTCTGTAATATTTTAAAACGCTGTAGAATATTAATAATATTCTAGGACACTCCAAAATGTCAGAATTGGTAAAAATTAAGTCATTAATTTACGCTACAAAATATTTCTGCTAATATTATTGGTTACAGTGAAAAATAACTAGTAACTATTCAAAAATGTTACTAAAGCTAATTTTTTCTTGTTTATCTATACTTCATGGACTGAAGGAGTGTGGCAACCTCTTGTAGGAGGTTGGACAGAATGAACAGGGAAGGGTACATCTGTGCACGAGCCCAACTGTGCAGCGGTCCATCTGTGTAGGTCGACATCTTGAGGTGCACAGATGGTAGCCTACCAACTATTTACGTGCACAGATGGGATACTCCCAACTGTGCGCGTGCACATATTAAGGGCTCCCAACTGTACACGTCTCAATTAATAGGTCCATCAAACTAGCACCTCCAAAATCGCAATTCAAAAAACCACCCCTATGTAGAAAAAACCACCTCCTTTGTACTTATAAACTCAAACCTGGAAAAATGTACGAATTAGTCTTGGGCTTCTTGGGCTCTTGAATGCTCAAACAAATTTCCAAAAACCACCCATACATATAAAAAATCGAACCCCTGTGTCAAAATTCGAGTTGAAATTTTCAAGAAGCCCAAAAATCAGGGAGTCTTTTGACACTGCAAAAATGAGAAAAATATTATTTTTTGGCAAAGTCATACTAACGGTGTACGGAGGGGTAGGTTTTGGGCGTTCAGGGTTTGTGTTTTGGAATATCGATTGTGGAGGTGCTAGTTTGTGTGCACGTCCAAATGCCGACGTGCACAGTTGGGAGTGTCCCATCTTTGCACGTACTTAGTTAGGAGACTCCCAACTGTGCACGTCGAAATTTATATGTACACAGATGGCCCGGTACACAATTACGTTTGTGGCCAACAACGTGCACAGTTGAGCCAGTGGCCATCGCCCCAAAATTTGTTCGAATCCACAAAAACGTGAATGCGTTTTTTTTAATGATATTTAGAGGTTCCGAAAGCCTATTGAAGTGTAACACGTACTTCCCATAGGAGAAAAAATAGGTTTTTGCAAATATTATTCAGATTTTGACGATTTTTACGTTAAAATTTTTGTTTAAAAACTTACATTCTAGAAATCTTCCTTCTGAATACAAGAGCATTGAATTTGCTGAAGAATTACCAATTGTTTATACATAAATTGTACTTTCTTTCTCCGAGAAGAAATAATTTTTTGCACATTATTCAACATTTTTTCTAGACACAGATGCGAAAACAAATACTCAGTAGTTGCTACAATTTCACAGGATATAAATTTAGTAGTGTGACGCGCGAGTGCTCAGTTCATGTTGTGCGCCAGTCTATTTAAAATAATAATTAGTATCCTTTTATGTAAAGTTCAATTCCTTTGTAAACAACTGATATTTTTCAGCAAAATCAATTTCTTATATTCGCAAGAACGATTTGTGGAATGTACGTTTTGAACCAAACATTTCAACGTAAGAATCGTTAAAATTCGTTTAGCCGTTCACGAGAAAAATGTTGATCATATTGTATTTTTATCGTTAATCACTTGTTCAACAAAAAAATTGTTTACGACCAAGACCTGGGGAAATTTTTTCAATCATAAGGACTATCAAAAAATTAATTCTACAGTGAAAAATACTATACTCGGAATAATTTGACCTAAACAAAAATTCAAACTCAAATAAAAAAAAAACTGGAATACAGGAAATTTCAATCAATGCAGATTTTGACTACGTTAGACCAATACAAAAATTTAGCATTGCTAATAATATTGCTATATATGTCGCTTCTTTGGCTCTGAACACTTTTTTGTATGCCTGTGTTATTTGACTAATATAATTTTACTTCGCCCGCCTTGTTACCCCCTTGTGGGCTGCCACCTTTTAATTATTAATATACTATCATTTCGGTTTTTAATTTTCGAGGAGAGTAGAGGCGACCTTATTCTGCCTCTTGAAATTGTACAATTGTACAATTGCACTTGTATGTACATATGTGTGGTTTTAAGTATAAGTACAGAACTGAAGACCCATGAGTAGGAGATGCTTGGCCGTTGTGCTTTACTTGCTATTCATCAAGTGGCACTGGCGCTGTACCACTTTTCCAGCTTCCATGACTTTATTTTCGTCTGGGCATAGTAGGTCTGCTGATGAAAAGCAGCTAAAATGCTACGACGAACAAATGCGTCTCTCCTCTAACGGCACGGTACAGCGTCACTTCCATACTCGCCACTGTGCGTGTGACGAGAAAAGTAGCGAAAAGAAAAAAAGAGTAAAAGAATAAGAGATAAAGCGAGAGAAAAGAAATTGAAAGAAATTCTCCAACGAATATATCCTACATCCTATCATCTTCTCATCGAGACTCTTTGTCTGTTGCAGGAAAACTTGCTACCGCTGCGTCGTCATTCATGAGAAGCACTCCAACGTTTTGCAGTACAAAGAGAGTAAGTTTCTTCCTGAGGTATAGCACGATCACCGATTCAGTCGATAAAGATTTTCCATAGCGCCGAGAGCCGATACGTTAATTAGAATACCGATCATTAATTAAAAGCTTCGTCGTTAAGTTGACGGACCTGCGGTCATGCTAAAGGCAAGGGAGAAGGAGGGATGGGGTGAATCGAGTCGGGGAACGAAGTACAACGGCACGATAATTCCGGAGGAATTTATCAATGTTCCCTATATCGTCGATCAATGGTCGGTATTGCAACGAGCTCTAGAGTACAGACAGGGAAATTTAGAAGTGAAGAAGGAAATTCGATTTGAATCTATTTTTTGTCTGGGAACTTTTTTAATCTTTAGTCAAACAAAACTCTCATCACTTTAAATGTTGAGATCGCCTGAAATTTTAGAAAGGAAATTTCTAATGGTTATTGGATTTTGGGTATATTGGCCCAATTTGATATATTACATAGTTCTACAAAATTAATATCCAATTGGGATTTAAGAGAAACTTAATTTCAACAAGAAATGTGCGGGGTCCTTTCTACTAACACTGTTAGAAATGTTGGAAAAATTCCGACACATTTAGGATACAAGAGTAACTAAAATTTACGAAATAAGTTTACTGAAAATGAAATTCAGTAGCTTTATAGTAAATTTACTACATTTTTATCAACATTCAGAAAAGGTATCTGAAAATTACTATTCGTTGCCTAAAATTCCTAGATAATAACAGAAATATAAGTTATCCTGACCGAAAGAATTGCGCAATTAGCAATTGAGCTTTCCTCGCTTCTCGATCGCGTTCGAAGCGGACAAAGCATGTTGGTTAATGTCATGGGCGGCAATGCACTGCAAAAGGTTGTTTCAAATTATGACGATACAGTAAACCTATTTTTTCCGATATCAAATGATTTCAAGTGTGAAAAGGATTCGAAATTGGCACGAGAAGAAAAAACTAAAAAAAAGTGTTGAAATCGCGAGTAAAGGCAGTGACCTAGAAGCTCGGTTGATAAGCGAATTATCTTTGCCATAAAATAGTTACAAGATACTGTAATGATCTGTCTTGTAAATGAACTTCTAAAAAGGTACATCAGGTCCGCAAGTGACTGTTTACGCCAGATGACGCCCTCTTGGCTCGATAGGTTATATCTGTCATTTTGAGTCGTTCCGTTGGTTCATTAATTTCAGTGTAAATTCGCAGTATATATTTGTCTTAACAATATAAACGATAGTGAACTATATATGTGAGCGAAGGTTATATGTAAATGACTACATATTTTATATTAAAATTAATTAATCCCTTGAAATTTCTAGTTATTAAATTGGAACAGAATTTTTTGAAGCAGGTGACTCAAGTTTCATACAGTTACCGTTGCTGAAATTTCTATTCCTGTTCCGGAAAATTTAGAAACGGTTTCTGCACAAAGCCTCAGTGACGCGTCTCTGGCAATTTCTGCAGAAATTTTTAACATTTGAAGGTGGAAATAACGAATACTGGTAAAACGCCTTATGATAACTAGGTTAAGTACTACCTCTTTACTTTTTTCAAATACAGGATAAATTTAGGAAAATGTCACATTTTTCTGTTTTGAACGTACCTACCCTAAAAATCACAGAAATTTCAGTAAATTTAGATGCATATTACTAGCGTCGCATTTCATTAAGAATTCTGTAATTGAAAAATTTGATCAAATATTCCAGACTTAAATGTTTGAAGTTTAAAATTTTTAATTTTGAAAAGTTCAAAAGATCAAAAAAAAAATCAGTTTTAATTTGTTTTAATATCTCTCTAAATTTGATTCAGTCATTTTTCAAATAATTTCAATGATTGACTACATTCTAGCTAATAATCAGTTATTTAGACTGATCATTTCTTACGTACTAATTCACCAACAAAAATAACTAATTCATAGCTAGAATTCATAGTCACTGATTAAAATTAGTAAAACATCAACTGATTCAAATTCAAAGAGAAGGATTAAAGTTGAAATTTTTTATATTTTACAATCTTATTTCAAATTCAAATATTCAAAATTGGACAATTTTAAATATTTAAAATGTAGAATTAAAAATTCAAAGCCCTTATCTCGGTTTAGTATAATTAAGTTTGTAGCATTCAAAATTGAATCTTTTTTTGTAGTTGTTTGAAATTGAAGAAATTTAGAATTAAATCTTTTAAAATTCTGAAATTTTTAATATTGCGGGTTTAATTCTGACTAGACCTAATAAAAAATAGCAGTTTTGTCGCCAATAAACATTCGTAATATCTATTATAATAAAAAAAAAATATAGAAAATTAACTATAACATCTTGAACAATCATTAACACTGGTCAGCAACCCTTTGACATATAATAAACTGTGAGATTTTATTTTAGAATTAGAAGTCATTAAATAGAAGAAGAAAGAAGATTAGAATCTATTGAAGCTTAATAAGTGTCAATGTTTTTATTTTCTATCTTTCCAATTTTAATTGCCTGCAATTTTAGACTTTTCAATGTTGAATGATGCCATTCAAAATTAAGGTTTGCAAGCTCAAATGAGAGATTAAAAATCAATAAGATTTTGGATACTCACAACCATTTTTGTTTGTTTAAAGACCCCCTTTTAGCATTTCAAATACCGCAGAAATTTTTCAAGAAAATGAAAAGTCATGAAAATAGTTAATTTAAAAAATTATGAAAAATAAAAGGCAGTGTCTATGTCAACGAACAGAATAAAAAATGAATAAAAAATCGAAAAGAAAGATTTGTAAGGAAATGTTAGATCAATCTAGGAATGTCAGTGTATAAGAAAAAAGAACGACTGGTATTGTACCTCGCTTGCTAAAAAACATTTGTAGAGTCATCCTGAGTTTTATTAACAATTGAAACCTACGCATTCGTGGGTTGAAATCAAAGTATTCAGAAATCTGCTGGATTTCTGAAGCTCTATAAATTTGTACAAAAGTTTTTTATTAGCTTCATGTTTATGCAAATGTACACGTGTGAATAAAATAGTTTTTCAATGAAATAGTCACTTTTTCGCCGATAAAAATTTGTTACTGAACTCTTTACTTGTGTCCCTTTTTTCACAATATTTTAATAAAAACACGATTGCAACGTGAAGAGCAAATGTATTTCATTAGAAGAATTTAATTCAATTCTAATAATATTTTATTATAGAAGAGAAACTGCATTGACGGTGTGTAATAAGATTTTCTGATTATTCTATTGGATGGAAGTGTCTCAAAATACAGTGAACTTTCACTTATTCGAAGGGTCACTTATTCCAAGTCTCATGCTTGGATATTTCAAGTGGCAGAGCCCCTTCACTTCCCACCACAGCCCATGTACGGTTTCGCCTGCTCCAGTGGCTGACCAATTAAAAAGAGGCCCGAAGAGCGCAAATGCAAGGACGCACACATGCTTACAGCGCGCAGACAAGGGCAGCCAATGAACGTCGCTTGACAAAATCACCTCATGACTCGCTGTAGAGGTGGGGGTGCCTGCAGACTTGGAATAGTGGAATGTTTACGTTTCTCGGCCCTTGGAATAAATGAAATTTCACTGTATTTAAGGTCTGGGAATTCATTGAATGACATTGAAAACACATAGAGTTCATATTCATATTCATATTCAGTTTATAACAATATAGTAAATATAACCGCGAAATATATATTTTTTTAACTTGGCTGTACTGTTTTCTAAAAACTCGTTAGGAGTCATCGAAAGTTTCATTGACTGGCTTCGAAGCATTAGTGTATCAGTGTTTCAAGAACTCTATTCCTCTGGTCTTCACATTTTCATTGAAATTATTTTGTACTTTCGACAACTCTTTCTACTTTTTAAACATGTATCAGTCAAGGTTTGTAAGACGATTCTTCCAATTTATGACATACGTTTAGTCCTATCCTAGAGTGGTTGACTCAGTCATTCAAAATTTCAACAACTACTTTTTTCCGTGTGGCATGGTCAACAGAAGTTTTATTTTCTAGAAAGGTCCAATCAATATTGTTTAAATCTACGCATAATTTACTGATGTCCGCATTCCTGAAGTTTAAATCTCTTGTGCTGGCATTATCAACAAAAATTTTAATTTGTGTGAGAGACAAGCGATTATGACTACAAGTGACGGATGATGTTTATCTTCAGTAATTATCGGAGCTGTACATCGGGTTAATAAACACGAGTTGTTTACAAGAACTAAGTCTAGGTATCGATTGTTGTCATTCACAATTTTATTTTCTAATTCAAAATATTGCAAAAAAGAAGATAGTAGTAGAGATAGTGATGCATGTCGATGATTTTCAACTTTTTCAAAAATTTTGTCAGATTAAATTAGAACCTTGAACACCATTTTCATGACATCGAGACAAACGATCACTCAGTCGAGATGATCGTCTCGTCTCGATCGAATTTTGCCATTGCAAATTCTTGATCTCCATTACATTTTATCCCATCTAGATATGTTTTAAGCAAATCTCGATTTCGTACAAAAATGATCGACATGCATCACTAAGTAGAGATTTCTTATCTTGAGGACCACCTTCGCAAAAGTGTTTATATTGTGGTATATTAAAATCGCCAATGATGAATAATTTGTGATTCCAAAGATCTCGTCTAGACATAAGATACTCTAAGAATGTTTCTAAGTTGTCAACAGAGAGAGCCGGAGGTATATATATTGCTATCAAGATGTAATACTCTCCATTTTGATAGAATTTTACCCTAACAATATTAATCTCAGTGAATCGAGTAACAATAGGGGTCAGGACTAACTGAGAACATAGAAGTTTCACATCTAATGCAATGAGTACCCCCCCCCCCCCCTCATCCATTCTGTAACCTCTATCATCTCTAAATAAACTGAATCTCGTATTGTCTAGGAATTCTGATGAGTGTATTTCTGGCTTAAGCCATGCTTCGGTAAAAATCAATATATTATAAGAGAAGATTTCATCGGAAGTTAACAAAGTTCCAAATTTGGTATTTAAGCCCCTAACATTCTGATAATAAAGTACTAATTCTTTTCCACTATTACTAACCTCTCAATTTACTATTGAAGTCGTGTTTACTTCGTTTGATTCTTTTCGGTGATGATTACTGGAACTCCGTTTCTGTGAATGAGCTTTAGATTGATTTCTCCTTTGGCTTTCCGACCGTTGTGAATTTGCTTGGTTTCTTGGTACAGAAGAAGCTGCATTGGGGATCTGTCTTTTGACATTCTTATCTCCCGAGGTATACCTTGATCCTCGCGTGATTTGCGCTTCTCGATGAACGTCCGAAGTATCCCTTCTGCTATTTCCTCTCGCTGGAACATTATTTTTATTGGTCTAGGTCTCATGTTAAAACTAGAGTGCTTTCAAATGCGTATTATGTTAATATTTTTTTCTAGATTAACAGATATTAGTTTGGTTAACAACTCAAGGGTCGACTTCAAGTTACTAGTGTCACTCGTCGTAGAGTCTTCTTCAGCAACATTAAATAAAATGAGGTTTTTCTTACATATTTCTCGCCGTTCCATCTCAGCCAAGCATGCTTAGTGCAATTTACATCGTGGTTTCCAACTGCCTAACTAGTTATATGAGGTTTTTCACAGAAAAAACTAGGAGTAAATTTTGTTGCAGGTAATTTCGCTGGTGAAGGTAGAATATAAATATTACCTATGGTGGAAGTAATCTGTCTGCTATTACCTGCTCTGATGGTCAAACAAAGAATATTACCGTGAGTTGAGAGTAACTGTCATTGTCATTGCTTCTTGCAATAACCCAACATATTAGTCTTTACAAGTTAAAAAGCGAGTGTTTACATTTGCAATATGTATAACTTTTTGAATTATTTGCGGTCACGGGCAATTCAACCATCAATCAATTACGCAAATAAAGCTCTTTGTGACAATAAATATGACAGCTCTCAAAAGTCGCCACGGCCTTTAAAGTAGAAGGTATTCTCTCTGGGTTAGAATTCCATACGGAAATTCTACATAAATTTATACAAACTAATTTTTGGATAAGTTTGACTTCCGGTGATGAACTGCGCTCGCGGAAGTCACACTCCGGACATCACACCCTTGCACCAGGTATGCGAACAACATCTTCTTCGAGAAAATTATGTTACTCATGTCAAAACCTTGCACCTACTGTGGGTTCCTCGAGGACACGAGATTGAACCAATGCCCCAGGTGTAAAAAACACATCTTCTCCGGGGAAGTCTGGATTTTACAGTATTTTAGGGTCCCTGGAGTAAGTTCCTCGTAGACACGAGATTGAACAAATGCCCCAAGTGTAATAAATACATCTTCTCCGGGGAAGTCTTGGGTTTACCGTACTTTGGGGTCCCTGGAGTAAGTTCCTTGAAGACACGAGATTAAATGAATGGTCCAGGTATAAGAAACACATCTTCTCCGGGGACATCTAATCTTTTACAGTACTTTAGGGTTCCTGAAGTAAGTTTCACGAAGACACGATATTGAACCAATGTACCAGGTGTAAAAAACACATCTTCTTCGGGGAAGTCTGGGTTTTACAGTACTTTAGGGTGCCTGGAGTGGGGCCATCAAGGACACGAGATTGAACAAATACCCCAGATGTTAAAAAAAAATCTTTTTGAGGGAAGTCTGGTTTTTGCAGAACTTTAGGGTCCCTGAAGTAAGTTCCTCGAAGACACGAGATTGAACCAATGCACCAGCTGTAATAAACACATCTCCGGGGAACTTGATTTTTTACAGTACTTTAGGGTCCCTGGAGTATATTCCTCGAAGACACGAGATTGAACCAATGTACTTGGTGTAAGAAACACATCTTCTCCGGGTAAATCTGATTTTTTACAGCACTTTAGGGCCCCTGAAGTAAGTTCTTTGAGGATACGAGATTGAACCAGACTTCGCCGAAGAAGATGCGCTTCTCACACCTGGGACATTGGTTAAATCTCCTGTCATCAAAGAACCCACTCAAAGCACCCTGAAGCACTGTCAAAACCAGACATCCCCGAGGAAGATTTGTTTTTTTCACTTGGAGCATTGGCTGTATCTCGTGTCACCGAGGAACCCACACTAAGCACCCTAAAGTTCTGTCAAAGCCGAACTTCCCAGAAGAGGATGTGTTTTTTACACCTAGGGCTTTGTTTCAACCTCGTGTCGTCGAGGAACTTACTCGAGGGACCCTAAAGTACTGTAAAAACCCGAATTCTTCGGAGATCATGTGTTTCTTACACCTGGTGCATTGGTTCAATTGTCGTGTCTTCAAGGAACTTACTCCAGGGACCCTAAAGTACTGTAAAAAATCAGACTTCCCCGGAGATGTGTTTCTTACATCTGGTGCATTGGTTCAATGTCGTGTCCTCAAGGAACTTACTCCAGGGACCCTAAAGTACTGTAAAAAAATCAGACTTCCCCAGAGAATATGTGTTTTTTACACCTGGTGCATTGGTTCAATCTCGTGTCTACGATGAACTTACTCCAGGGACCCTAAAGTACTGTCAAAAATCAGACTTCCTCGGAGATGTGTTTCTTACATCTGGTGCATTGGTTTAATCTCGTGTCTTCAAGGAACTTACTCCAGGGACCCTAAAGTACTGTAAAAAATTAGATTTCCCCGCAGAAGGTGTGTTTCTTACACCTGGTGCGTTGGTTTAATCTCGTGTCTTCAAGGAACTTACTCCAGGGACCCTGAAGTACTGTAAAAAATTAGATTTCCCCGCAGAAGATGACTTTCTTACACCTGGTGCATTGGTTCAATCTCGAGTCTTCAAGGAACTTACTCCAGGGACCCTGAAGTACTGTAAAAAATCAGACTTCCCCGAAGATGTGTTTCTTACATCTGGTGCATTGGTTCAATGTCGTGTCTTCAAGGAACTTACTCCAGGGACCTTAAAGTACTGTAAAAAATCAGACTTCCCCGGAGAAGATGTGTTTCTTACACCTGGTGCATTGGTTCAATCTCATGTGTTCGAGGAACTTACTCCAGGGACCCTAAAGTATTGTAAAAAATTAGATTTCCCCGCAGAAGATGTGTTTCTTACACCTGGTGCATTGGTTTAATCTCGCGTCTTCAAGGAACTTACTCCAGGGACCCTAAAGTACTGTAAAAAATT
>CAKNXH010066429.1:0-16669 GCA_932178445.1 Andricus quercusramuli | reverse complement strand
TTCTTACACCTGGTGCATTGGTTCAATCTCGTGTCTTCAAGGAACTTCCTCCAGGGACCCTGAAGTACTGTAAAAAATCAGACTCCCCCGAAGATGTGTTTCTTGCACCTGGTGCATTGGTTCAATCTCGTGTCTTCAAGGAACTTACCCCAAGGACCCTAAAGTACTGTAAAAATTAGATTTCCCCGGAGAAGATGTGTTTTTTACACTTGGTGCATTGGTTCAATCTCGTGTCTCCGAGTAACTTACTCCAGGGACCAGTTTACAAGGCCTTCGAGGTAAACATTGAGAATTACTTACCAAACGTAGGTAAAAACAGAAGAATACCCGAGATGCGCGGGTAAAGTTTACCCACATGGGGTAATTTTTGTTGCAGGTAAACTTTACCCCGAAATCCGTGTAATGATTACACTTAGTTTTTCCTGTGTTTCAAATATCAGTAACCTACGTTTTCGCTGTTTGTTAACAGATTGTATCGATTGCCATTAGCATAATTAGAAAATTCCAAGGACCAAATTTTCCTCAAATAAATTTTTACCGTTTCATTTTGTATAAATGAACGTTTTCGTATAAACTTTACTTTCAATATTTTACGTTTTAGAGCGGGAAAACTTTTAGATTTGTTTCTGTAATGCGGAAATGGTATAGTTTTGTATTTTCTATACAGTATAAATGATCATATTGTGAAAAAACTAGATATTCAAGTCTTCCTGTTTGGAAATTTCTACTTTTTTGGAAAATTTATAATTTAGTAGGAGGCAAAATTGCCAGCTTATGATTAAGATTTTCTACTTGCAAGAGATGATTTTCTGTTGCTCGTTATAAAAGTATTATAATTGTACAATCATAATTTCTTATATAAAAAAGCGCAATATTCAAACTTTCTATCATAAACAGCGTAAAACAATTTAGTAGAATTAAAATGCACCTCTGCTGAAGACATTCTGCAAAGTTAACTAATCACCGCTCTTGCATATTTTTTCTTTTTTCCCACTAGAATTTTGCAATTACTCTAAACAAAGTTGATACAATTACTATCCAATTTAAACAATTTTCTCAACATTTAAAGCACATTCACCAACCCAAAACAATTAATTTTTTTCTATCTAGAATGTTCCTGTAGAACTACTTATATTTTCCTGAAAAAATTACTTGCCTCGCATTACCGACAATTAATTACATTGTTACTAATCAGAGAGATAAAGCACTAGGGTGACAAAAAAACGATATCCTGAATATATAATATAATAAATATCGGTAAAAGACAATTGTTGCAACAATATAATATTGTTAAATGATATTCACCAAAAGAGTTAAAGAAAACTGCGTGCACCTTCTGTTAATATTTACAGCTTTTATTAAAATTTCAAAGATATGTTTCATTGTCAAAAAGTTGACCAAACCGCCCTGACATTTTTTTAAAATATGCAGAATACAGAAATATCAAACAGAGATCAAGGAATGTATTTGTGATGGAAATGAATTGTACACGTTATATATGCAAAACAGATGCAAATATTTTGTAATATTTTATATAATGATAAATTAATATGGACCTTTATCGGACATTTTATGAAAAATATTACGCAAAAATAGTGATAATCATTGACTGTTATTTGCAATCAACTTATTTTGATGCATTTTTACGATATTAAAAGAAAATATTTCAAGGTATTACTAAAGAACTTTGTCAAATAAATGAAATGAAATGAAATTTTAAAGAATTTCAATAAATTCAAAGGATTTTATTGAATTTTCAAGGGTTTTGAAGAATTTAAAAGATTTCTAGGGATTTAGACTGCTTCTTTGAGAACTTTAATGAATAAGTTTCATTTAATTTATGTTCATGGGGTTGCTAATGATATTTAGATAACTAAATTCTAGAGAATGAAATTTCAAGGGATTTCTAGTAATTCTTAAGATTTCAAGGGATTTTATGGGATTCCAAGGTATTTCACAAGATTGAAAGAATTTGATTGATTCTCCAAAGATTTCGAGGGAGTTCAATGATGTCAAGGAATTTAACGTTTTTTTTGAGAACTTTAATGAATACGTTTGATTTAATTTATATTCAAGGAATTTCAAATTATTTCTACTGATTTTAATGGATCTTTACGATTTCCAAAGATCTCCACCAATTTCGAGAGAACTTCTTGCAACAAATGAAATTTGGTTTCAAGGGATTTCTACGGATGAAAAGAATTTCAAGAGATTACAAATTTTTCAAGGGATGTCAAGGAATTTCACGAGATTTATGGGATTTTATGGCCTCCAATTATTTAAAAGATTTTAAATGATTTCATCTTGCAATTGATTTCAACGGATTACTAGAGATAAATAAATGATTAAATAATAGTGAATACATTGGATTGATTTTATTTTCAAGGGATATTAATAGATTTAAAGTGATTTCAAAGGATTCTCACGTATTTCAAAGACATCAAGCGAATTCACCAATTTTTTCTGTGTTAACTTCAATTGTAAATAATTGCTATTTCTGTGTACTTCCATATGAGATTATGTGTCTTTAAAATAAATCGTCCCTTTTTAGTTTCTCTACTAATGTATTAATATTTTTCTATTATTTATTCCATTGTAGATTATCCTATAATCGGTTTCTATGTAATGATTTTCCATGATGAATTTCCTAAAATTGTGAAGACATTTCGGGAAAATCATAGTTCTATACTAATGTTCCGATAATATTTTTGGTGAGGGCAATGCAATCTCAAGCATTCTCTAGAAAATCTATTTAAGTCTATAAAATTCACGAAAGTTTTAGCAACTTCATGCAACATTTTTCAGCCACATATTTGCAATCTTTTACAATTCCATGCAATCTAGGAATCTCGTGTACACAAAAAATTTGACTTATTAACCCCTCAGAAATCCTACAAAATTCTTTGAAATCACTTGAAATATTCGAAATTTCTTGAAATTCTGTTAAATCCCTTGAAATCTTCCTTTGCGAAATCGTAAAGTCCATTAAAATAAGTAAAAATCATTTTGAACCCCTTAAATATAAATCAAACTGAACTCATTTATTAATTTTCTCTTTAAAAAGAACGTTCCAATCCTTAGAAGTATTTGAAATCCCTTGAAATCTTTGGAATTTCTAGGGATACCCTAAAATTTGATTTCATTTATTCGCCAAAGTTCTGTAGAAATCCCTTCAATTCTTTGGATAACCTATACATTTCTTCGAAATCCCTTGACGCTTTTTAAATCTGTTGAAATTCTTTCAGATTCCTTGAAATTCCTTGAAATCTTTTCTTTGGAATCTTAAAATCCATTAAAATAAGTAAAAATAATTTTAAATCCCTTGAATATAAATTAAATTAAACTTATCTTTTAATGTTCTTTAAAAAACTTTCCAATTCCTAGAAATATTTTAAATCCCTTAAAATCTCTGGAATTGCTAGGAATACCTTGAAATTTCATTCACTTTAATGTATTTTCCAAAATTCTCTTGACATTCCTTCAAATCATTGGATATCTTATAAAATTCTTTGAAATCACTTGACATGTTTTAAATCATTTTAAATCCTGTGGAATTCTCCAAAATTCCCGGAAATGTTTGAAAATCTTTGAAATCTCTCAAATCTTTTGAAATGTTTGGAAATTTTTGAAATCCTCTACAATCTTTTGTAATGTTTCGAAATCTCACGAAATTCCTTAAAATTTGTGAAATGATTCTTGAATCTCTATGTTTTGCATCAATTCATTCAATGTTTTAACATTATTTATTTCTATACTCAGTTTCTTATCATGATTTTATTATGATCATTTTCTATAATAATTTTATTAAGATTATTTTCTACAATAATTTTATTAAGATCATTTTCTATCATGATTTTATTAAGATCATTTTCTATAATGATTTTTCTAGAATCATAGAAAATTATCAGAAATTCATTCTATAATATTTTTTTGTAAGTGGTGATTACAGTGGATTGCATAATATTGCAGGGAGATTGTACACGAGATTGCCGGAGTAATTGACCCCTCGGCATTAATTGAAATTCTTGATACCCTTGCAAATTTTGGCTAGGAAAACTATTTTAAATTCAAAATATGTACTTGGGACGTACTATTCTTCAAGAAGTAGTATCATTAATGTAAATAATCTCAAGCAAAAGTGCTTTTATGCTGAAGCCTGAATGAGAATTAACAGCTTAGATCCGAATAAGTTTTAACAGAGATATGCGCTATATTTGAAAACTACAGTCTACAATAAATATTAAAGACGCAAAAACTTAAATTATGTGAAAATGAGCCAAATATAGATCGGGATTGAAAAAAGACTATTCAAGGGCCAGAATATCGTCAAGTATAAACATTATTATACTTATGCTTTGTGGAAATTGCAAGGTGCAGGAACGTGCAGAAGGGTCGAGCTCGACACTCGACTCGAGTGCAATCACTGGACCATTGACCATCCCATTCGCATTTTTCAACGATTTGTCAAAGTCGTCCGTTTTTATCGGATTTTAATCTGCATAGTGTCATACCACAGGTATCGCTGCCACGTGGTCCGCTTCTGTGCAATGAGATAGCTCATGGAAGAAGGCAGAAGGGGGAGGCACAATCGGGTGGTATAGGAGGTTGGAATAAAAAAGCGAGGAACAGGGATAAAAAGGAAACAGGGTTCGCGGCCAGCGAGAGCTTGGGAACAACACAATATTGCACTTTTTGACCCATTTCAGCAGCATCAAAATAACACCATCCTTTCCTATATCTTTACTTTTCTATTTCACTATTTCTTTCCTATTTTACTGTTTCAACAGAAATCGAAAAAATGTCTCAAATTTAACAAAGAAATTAACGGAAAGTGGATTTGTTACTTTATTTACAATCTTAATTTTAGTCTTATTTTGTATACTTTTAATCCTGATCTATTTCACATCCTCGTTGTAAAAATGTTATCCAGTTCTTTGAAATTTCTCACTTTTTCTATTCGGTTATATCTTTTTTTACCCTATTCTATGCTACTTTCCTCTGAGAAATATTATATATTCACTTCTATCCTATGTTATCTCTTCATATCGTCCAGCGGTATGTATCATCATGCTGAAGTACTCAAATGATACTTTAGCAGCAAGGGTGACCCGTGTATAGACCTCTGTTTCACCGAGGTTTTAAAATAAAAGGCATAGTACAATAGGTTCTTAACAGCAGTGCTACGGGACTTAAATAGACCAGCCTAACTTGGCAATAATAATAATAACAATTGGTCTAGTACATGCCAGGAATATCATGACCTACAAATGGTCCTTTGATTTTTATAAAGCTTATTCAAAAGTGTTATATAAAAGACGTTTGGTCCTTGAAGGATTTCTTAACTTTTTCAAAAATAAGGGGTTTATGCCACATTGAATTTCGGGGTCTCATTTTGTTAAATTAGCGATATTTCTGAATCCGATTATTTGAAAAAAATTATTCGATATTCTTGGTTAATTTTATGAGCAAATTCTATAAACAGTTGCAAAGTGTGGACATTCAGAATCATCTAGAAATATTTTATTTCTCTTAAATTGTCATTGAATGTGTCCAGTTTCCAGTGATAGCAGTGACATGCTGTGATGTCTATAAATGTCTACACTAACCATTTGTTTATATAATTTCTTCAACAAATTAACAAATAGTATCGAATAATATAGCCACACACCTCTGCATATTTAATCTAAACAATAATGAATATTAGTAAAAAAATTTACAAAAAGTACAAAAAAGTTGCAGCTTCTATCGTTCCGCCATGAATTAAAAAAAATTCATACGGAAATTTTATATCGTAATTGAATAAAAATAAAAAGGGAGAATTCTACGAAAAATTGAATTCCAAATTTTGTGTTACCTTTTTCGGGCAAAATTTGAAACTTTTTTTCTAGGTATTATATTCTAAAGATATATAATTTAACCCCTTGTATCTCGAAGCTTCATCTAAATTCAACTATCGTTCCAGAAATATCGTTAATTTAAAAAAAAATGAATAAGGTAATTTTAAAAAGTGTAAAAAATCTTTGAGATCCAAATGTTTCTTATATATTTCTTCAATTTCAGCAAGTTTTATTATGATCGAAGAACCAATTGCAGATCATGGTATTCCTAAGGTATACTTGCTTAATTCTACACGTTTCTATCCTGTTTTTTGAGTTACATGTATCCAATTCCACTATCGTATTTTACCACTTTTCCATTCCACAGTTTTATTTTCTATCTCATATCTTCCTCCTATCACAGTATATTCAATTTTATCTCTTTTTATTCTATTTTAATTTCAAAAAATTATATTTTGTTATATCCCTTTTTATCCCCTTTTATTTTATTCCACTTTATTACTCTCTATACTATCCCTTCTTCCCATCACTTTTTATCGCTTTTTACCCTAATATTAGATTTTCACTAAATTCTTCTATTTTAAGTCACCTCAATGAAAAACACGTCTTCGAAAATAGATCATTCTGTGAAAAATTAAGAAAGAATTGCTTCTCATAAATATGTTCTCTTTCTCCTATTTTTTCTCCATCTTTTCTATTTTCTATTTCTTTTTTCTTCTCATTCTTGCTACGGTCATTCGGATTAGAAAAAGGGAAGAAGACTTTCTTGAGCGACATCATGTGCCACGTGGTTATTACTAGTGCGGGTTTATTAGACCTGACTTTGCATTTCGTTCCACTTTAGAATTTGCTAAATTATCAGCGAGGAACTCCAACCTGACATTTTACAGGCGGCTCTCAGATTGAAATTTCAATGCGAGCAAAAACTGGAAGCTTTTTATACCGCTTAATAGAATTTTAAATGATCTGACACGGCCGCCTTGTGCGAGAAATACTTAACCCAATGTCCATTTCAGAAATTCCAATAATGATTTTCCTTTTTTACCAAGTAAATAAGGTATACTGAGATTCCGGCGACGACGCTGTTTATTTTTACATTCTCATCTAGAGAAGGTATTGTATTGTGAAGCGCGAGTGTCTTGATGAGAATGTGTTCCTTAAGGTCGATAGAACCTTAAGTAAATTAGTTTCTCTTTCTATGTAAAACGTACATAATTAAACCAAAAGCAGGTCATAACGATGAAGCTAACTAAGAGAGTGTTAGCCCGCGAAGCGCGAAATAGCGAGCACACGAAGTACGGAAACCCTGAGGAACCGAGCTGAAAGCGTCAGGCGAATGTGTACGAGCGCGTAGCGCGAGGTGAAAATATTATCGAGCGCGAAGCGCGAGATTCAACAGGTGTGCGCCCTAGCCAGATTTTTTTATCTTCATTAAGGTTTATGGGCCTGCAAAAACTAAGAAGGCAAGCTATCATTTATTGAAATTGCATGCTTTTAAAAAACTGGTAAGAAGCGATAAGAAAAAAAGTTCGATCAAAATGACAGTTTTTTAAATATATAAATATTCTATGTTTTAAATTTGTCCATAAAAAAAACGTTTTCTCTTTCAAAGCATACCTTAAAAAAATATTGCAATAATCTTGAAAGTATATTTAAATGTATTTTAAATTAGGCATATTGTCTCTTTTTGTAGCATTATTCCACAAATTGCAATCAATTAAAAAAAAAATATGCCCGCTGCGTTGGCACATTCTCATTGCGCACTACGCGCTCGGTCTTTATATTTCCCACACATTTGTGCACAGACCTTTTGAAATTAAAGGTCAAAGCGTCAACAACTGTAATTTCATGATTGTAAATTCTCTTTTGTTAAAGCTCCATCGGCTTTAACGAACACATTCTTATCACGTATCTCATGCTTCGCACTCGATTTTGTCAAAAATGTGAACTTCTCTACATTATGCTCAACACTATTATATCTAATGTACATTATATTTATTTCTGTACCTCGATCTGGTACTGCTTATTAAGATATTGCAAAATAATGTACAAATTTTATTTTTCATCATGACTTTAATATTTTCTCCTTACTTTGCACTAATTTTTATTCTCAGCTGCCGTGAAAATGCACCCGGTTTGAGCGCGCAAATAAAAAACTGTGATTCAAACCCCTCATAAACTACAATCATAAAGTGAAACTAAACATGTTTTTTTTCAATTTGACTATGAAGAGGGTTCTGAAAGCACCTACAGCCTTGACGATTACATTCTCATTGCGATACTCGCGCCTCGCGCTCAGCAGCTAGGCTATACAGACGATTGCGAATAGATGGAAATCGAAATAGTTGGAGGAAGAAAAAGACAAGTTTTGCTTCGCGGTAGAGACGAACACCATAAAGTCCGAGGAAAAGAGCGACTCCGTTGTCGCTCTTTTCCTCCAACTTCACTCTGTTCGTCTTTACAGGTGAACGAAACTTGTCTTTTTCTTGCTCCAACTGTTTTTTGATCGCACTTTTCCTGGACATTGATAATTTTCCGACTCTTGCTCTAGGTGCCTTAAATATAATGTACATTAGATATAATAGTGTTGAACATAATGTAGAAAAGTTTACATGTTGGAAAAAATCGAGTGCGAAGCACGAGATAAGTGATAAGTATGTGTTCGTTGAAGCCGAAGGAGCTTCAACAAAAGAGAATTCACAACCATGAAATTACAGTTGTTCACGCTTTGATCTTTAGTTTCAGAAGGTCTGTGCACAAATGTGTGGGAAATACAAAGACCGAGCGCGTAGCGCGAGATAAATACATTATCGAGCGCGAAGCGCGAGAACTAACAGTCGCGCGCCCCAGGCGCGCTCAAACCCGCGAGCGCAGCGAGCGGCGCGCAATGAGAATGTGCCCGCGAAGCGGGCATATTGTTCTCTAATAAATTAATAAATTGATACTGGATTCTAAACTAGAGTATTTTTTGTTTTTTTTCAGCTTACTGCCAGAATAAGAATTCCTTGTCCTCGCTGTGTTCATACATAACGGGGGATGCGTTGCTGTACTCAATGTTTCGAGAAGAGGCAACGCCGGTTCCATGTCCATTTCATGGACCTCTAACCTTTTCATATAACAGAGGGCATGGCCTTTGTTCCAGCCCACACAGCAATGTTGACACCTGCACAGATGACAGCAAACTGCTCTTCAGGTACCAAGCCTGTCCAGACGTATACGCATCTGAAAGTGCAAGTAAGTATACATCGGCATGCACGCGCGTACGTTTGACGAATTGGTAAAAAGAAGGAAAAAATAAAGGTTCTTTCCAGGAACAGCAAGGAATTTGTTAGAAATTCGAGTTGGGTGAACATTATGAATTTTTCAATGTTTGTCTCAAATTCACTGCGGTACCTCTAAAATTCACATTATCACATCAATTCATATTTATCTATCTTCTGCATAGTTACTTTCGTAGATCGAGTTTAAATTTTTCAGCTTTCTAGAAACAGCATGGAATTTTTTAGAAAATTTTAAAGATAGGTGTTGTTTTCAAATTGGAAATTTTTCTAAGTTTGCCTCAAATTCACTAGAACACCCTCAACATTGACTTTATTACATCACTGCGAATTTGTCGAGCCTTTGAAGTCTGCATGGGCATAGCTACTTTCATTGTTATTTTAAAAATAAAAATTTATAATACACTGGAACCTGTATTTGAGCACGGTTTCGTTTCAGGCCTTCGAATCGAATCCAGGTACTCCGAATGTAAACATCAGGGCCGTGTGAACACTGAGAGTGAACTGATGCAACGTGACACAGTTGCCCGTTAGGTTACAGCGTTTTATCGCTATGCTACTACTTTTTCACGCATCACTGAGCATGACACATCAAAATCAGACTTTCTAGAAAGTCACTTCAGCATCAAGACTTCACAATTATTTGTTAATAATCAATCTCTAAATTAAAGAACTTGCGAAGGAATTGATACCGAAGAATTAAATAAAGTACCCATCACAATAGCTATTAGATTTTTTATTTGATTGACACTCTTCAGAAAAGCTTTTAATGATCATTCTTGAGTGTATAAGAATTCTCAGTATCGAGATAAATGAACTCTCTATTTAAAGTGAAGCCCTTGAAGCGTAAACATCCGAAGAGTCTCGTTAATTCGATATTGACCATCATTCACAATGGAAGCTCTTGCGGGAGAAAAGCGGCCTTTAAAGTTTAATGGGTGAAGCGAGAGCTGAAACTGAGGTTTCCACTTGGAGGAAGTGGGTGTTGGAAAAGAAAAACGACACATGGCCAGACAGGAGGAACCGATGACGCCTGTGCTCTGTTTGTATGGATGTGCTCGTTCGTTGCCTGAAAGCATCGGGACTTAATTCCTCTATCTATTGGCCAAGAGACATTTGTCGATGTCCCGCTCTGGAACAAACGTGAACTAACAGCAGGCACGCTATCTTGTAGTGTAACGCTTGAGGGATGTCGCGTCGTTGGACCGTCGAAACGATACTTTAATGTCGCGATAAACTCCACTGGGAGCCCCAAAAACGGGAGTAGGTCGATCGGTCAGTGGCCTCCCCTACGAAATTAGCAGTCTTTTTGAGGAATAGCACAGAAAAATTAAGAGTAATCTTTACCTATACACCTGGGCACAACCATCTTTATGAAGCTATACTTATCCGACTTAACTATTTCACTAACCGTCAGCTAAATATACATCAGCGATCAAGACGGTCGTGACGACTTTTATGAGAACAAAAGTCAGTGTACTCTCTATAGACAGTTATATTTGTGTTTTACCCATATAAGTTGGTAGAAATACAAAGTTACCTTGAGCAATATTTACCCTCATTTTTTTTTAAAGAGAGAAGGTGTTTATGTCCCAGGATGATCATCCGTGACTGACGCTCAAAAAAGCTTCGTAACCGTCGCTGATGGGAGAAGCATCACTCTTCCGACGCAGACGGATCCCTCTATAAATTATTTACCTCTCGATCCTTGCTTTACGAACTGGGATGTCTCACTGATTAGAACCAGATGAAGCTGAGGGTGCCCCTCTCATTCACTAGGAGACATCAGAAGATTACTTTACATCAAGAGAAAATCATTTGGACTATGGAGAGACATCAGTGCTAGAAATATGCTACCCAGATGTACTGGGGCATGAGGGCGTTAGTGCCATACTTAGGAAATGCATTTTATTGTCTTACACTAATTTTTTGACCTAACTCATGTCTCTGCAGAAGGTTCTGGTGCAGTTCGATTTAGAATTGGGTGAAAATCCATGTTTGGTATTTTTTTGTTTGAAATTATTACTTCTTTTTGCCTGCCCTTTTCACGATTTAATAAAGCTAAGCAATACCTCGTAAGAACTTTCTTCTTTTTTAAATTAAAAAATGAACAAAGTTATGCAACTCTTTATGTTCATTTTTGAGAACGTCCGGTGCCACCAACAAGGGTTTTTTTCGAAGGTGGTTGCTTTTTTCAAGATTTTCCTCGAGCGTTTTTCTAGCTTTTGCTTGCCTATTGCTAACAAATTCCTTCTCAATATCCTCCTGCTTTTAATTGATGATAAAAAAAGTAAATTTCAAAGTTGAAAAAGTTAAGATGTGCGAAAACATTGTAAATCTTCAATAGATTTATCGAAATTAATAATAATTATAAATGTTTTGGTGATGCCCCCCGGTTATTTTGTGCAAAGGAAGCAAAAAATCATATTACGCGTTTTTGAGAAGAAAGGTATTTTCGTTTTTGACAATTAAAAATCTAATTTTTTTCGAAGTCGACACAAAATAGTAGTCTATAGTTCAAAATTGTTTTATTTCCTAAAACATATAAAAGTATATCCTTACCAGATTTTTATTTTGTATAATTTAGAACATTTTTCCAAGAAAATGAAAAAATTGTCTGAAATAGCATTTATTTTAACGATCTGCAACATTTGATTATTAAAAACATTTTTTTTTGATCCAGCACTAATGTCCAGAATACGTCACGAGAGATTGTCATGGTTTCTTAGCTTTAAAGTGAAGGAAAATTGGTTTTTCTAGAAAATTAAAGAAACATAATTTGTTTGATTAATATCATGTGCAAAAGGGACTGGTTAATTAAGCAAAAATCTCACGGAACATGTTATTAAAATTATTATTGAACTAGAAAAAAAACATTTTTTTAAACAAAATGTTCCAGTTCGTTAAAACAAATGATGTTTTAGTAGATTTTTTCTATTTTCCTGAAAATATTTCGAAAAAAAAACAAATTTTCTTCAGTCGCTCTGGACAAAAATTAGATTTTAAATCGGTGAAAATAAAAAAAGTAAGTTTTCTCGAAAAACACTTAATACGATTTTTTCGTCCTTGGCTCTAAATAATCGGGATCGAATCTCCGAAACGCGTAAAAAAGCGAAACCAAATGTACCAGATCTGTTGTGTTCAACTTAATCGATACTAGCTCTGATTAAATTGAAACAAAATTAATTCCGGAGAATGAAGCAATTTTTAATTTCCAATGATAAATTCAAAATGCTTGGGGAATCAGAAGATTTTAAAAGAATTTCCTTTATTTCAAATTAATTCTAGGATCGTACGGACTACAAAGGATTTGAGAAACTCTTTAAAATGTTTGTGATGAAACTTCAAACATTTGAATTTTTAAATTAATTTTTAAATAAATTTAATGTAACCATAGATTTTTTCATTTTATTCTAGGAAAATTTAAACTAAACATCTTGGCAAAATTTTCCAGAAGCGTTTGAAATTTCACATGAATGGGTTCCAAATTAAAACCTGTATAGTTATAAAATAAAAATAATTTAAAAAGCATTTATTTAATCAGCAAGGAATCTAATAAAGGAGCTTAAAGCGAAGTAGTTTCTACCTCAGTACGAAAGTCACTTTTTTCTCAAAGGAATTCCTTACAAGTTGGAATTTGTCGTTTCTCTTGCATTTAAGAAGGCATTCACTTATGATAAAAATTGAAAATGTGAACGATTTCTTTTACAACATTTTAAAGACTCTCTCGCTAGTGATTTTTTCGCATTTTATTTTATTATACCATAAGAAAAAATACTATTAAATCAAAGATGAAAATATTCACAGCTCAGATTCAAAAATGGTTCAGCAAAGCTATGTTAGAAAGGCGTTTTAAATGATTATACATAATTTGAATCAATATTCGAGTAAATAATTTGATTTTTGAAACATCTTCCAATTACACAAAGAATATTTGCATCGTTACAGTCGGCCACATAAGAGTGTAGTCACTGTTGTGAAGAAACGAAGTTATTTATTATGAAATTTTTTGCAAGTATTGTTTTATCAGATCTAAAACTTTGATGTAAATACATTAATAACAGGTCCAATTGCCGCCCGTATCAATAATGGCCTGGCATCTTCGAGGCATACTTTCTATCAGATAGGAAAATAACTTCAAATTTTGCATCGGGCAACTGAGATGGCCAATCTAAAGTGGCGACGCCATTTTGCTCCTTCCACAGGATTTTCACCCAGTCCAGACGTTTTTGGGCATGTTTTTCACTCAGCATTGACTTTTGCACAGTGCTTCGAAATTTCAAGTTATTCGCAAGCAAATATCTACGAATCGTTACACGTATGATATTTTTAAACCTTTTCAAGACAATTTCCGCACACCTTCACGCAAAGACAATTACGGATTCTTCGAAAACAGGGTCAAAATCATTTTCTCTACTTTTTTCGACGACTTGGTTAGTTTTCGACATTTTTATTTTTTTTTGTAACGATTCACCCACTTGCTAACGAACTGCTTCGACTTTCGCATGTACATTGCAGCAGCCACTTGAATCATTTCGGGTCCTTTTGGGTGCAAACAAAAAAAAATCGCTTCGAAGCGAGAAACGTAAGCGGCACTTATTTTTCTTTTTTCTTGGGAAACTACCAGAATCTGATTAAATATAACAGGTAGCTGATAGCCTATATATAGCCTATATATAGCCTTTCTATTTAGTAATCGCTGGTTATCATGACTAGGCTCTTATGTGACCGACTGTACATATAATTTGAGGAAAATTATTGTGGCTAAAAATATGTTTTCGTATCCAGCTGTTTTCATTATGTTATTTTGTAAATTAATTAATCAAAATCATTCAGTACTGTGTCAAATCTGCTTTATTTATTATTGAAAGCCGTCCATGATGTTGGATTCAATAGTATTTTTTTCTCAGTGTGAAAATTTGTTCACCTTCAAAATCTTGAAGCCCTCTATTCGTCACCCTGACAAATGTTTTTCAGAATGATCGATGACTTACTGATATGATGCAGAATGAGCGTGCAAAAACTAGTCAAGACCGAAGAAAAAATATGACTAAAGGCATTATTCTGAGCAAGTAACGATGCGAAATTAACGAGTTCTCGTTCCTGTTATATTAAGGGTTCACTCAAAATGCTTTACGAGCGTTCAGCCTAGTCATTCCCGGGCGTAAAATTTTGTCTCTTAACGAAGCTCAGAGTCTTAAGGTTTGACGCCCTCTCGTTTTATTTCTCATTGACGGCTCGCCAAAAGAAGGAGGGATGATCACGTTTTTCGCTCTCGCAAATTGCCTCACAGAAAGCGGCTTCTTGTCGAAAAACTGAGAAGACTCTTCTTAAAGGAACTTTTTCCTTCACCTATTTCTCGAGATTTGATTTAGATAAAAGTGGAGCGATTCCAGAGCATCCAAGTTTCCTGGGTTTTCGAATTCTGAGGTGCAAAACAGGCCTGGAAGAAGAGGCGAGATTCGCGAATAAAGAAAGATACCATCAGTACTTACGACTTCGAGCCACGCCTCTAGCTACCTTGGGATACGGCGAGATAATTGTTGGTTTCTTGGTTTCCTCGATATCCAACCTCTTTCCGATCACGCTTGCACGAGATCGACTGAAACATTTTTCTCCTCTTGACTTTTTTTCATATCGTGCGTTTTTCGGCATAAAATGTGCATTTTCGTTTGTTTTTTGTAATTTTGAAAATGCTATAACTCCGGTATTTTTTTTTATCCGAAAAAGTCATTAGGATAAATTGTTCGAGTTTTGGAGTACTATGAATAGCCGTTCATAGAATTTTTGAATTTTGAAAAAAATGGTCTCAAAAATTTTCAAAATGCTCCAACTTTTTGAATTTTGATTAAAATTAGTTGGTTAACGAACTTTTGCTCTCTTTTTAGGCCCTAAAAAAGTGTGCTAAAGCACAACCCGATCTGATAATTTTTCGAAGTTATCGTGCCTACAGACAGACAGACGGACGGACAGACAGACAGACACCTTGGTAAAAACCTTTTTTTCTAGCTCAGGGGGTCTCAAAACGTGGAGATTTGATGAAAACCGACCAAGTCAAATTTTACATAAAACCAATACCTTCTCATGAGAATGAGTATGTAAAAAAAATTTTTAAATAAAAAATTAAACATTTTTTCTCATAAATTTTCTATTAAGCTCTCTCCAAAATTTTAAACTTGTCTTAGGACTACTCATCAATCATCAGGAAAATGCTTTCTTCAATTTGAAGATGGTTGAGGCTCGCCGTACGACTAGTTGTCGTACTGCTGCCTAAAAATACTTCTCCGAGATTTTGTAACCAAAATGAAGATTATATAATAATAATTTCATAAATAACTTTTTTCTTTGAGAAATGGTGTTTTGAATTTCCAGCGACTATCGCTTAGAATTCGGATTTCTTGTCTACCAGAATATACGTATTAAATTTACAGTGGCTGTCGCTTGGTTATCAGAGCTCTGTCTTTGAGATTATAAAGCCGTTTAATCGACTTTCCCTCATATCCAAGACTATAATACAAAGCTATTGGATTCATAATCAACTATTTTCTTCCGTGTGCTAATTTATCTTTTTAAGGGTTTCGCAGCCCCGAGGCAGAAACCCTTATAGTTTCGGTTGGGTGTTCGCAGGTGTTCGTCTGTCTGTCTGTCCATCGTACCTTTGTCCCAGGTGAGAAAGCAGACGAATTGTGATGATGTAACGGAAGTGAGGGGAGTTAAAGTAGAAGGAGGGAGGTAGGGGCGGTGCGAGGAGAAGAGGATAAGCAATGAAAATGAGAGGGTGGAGGGGAGGGGAGGATAAAAAGTGATGGGAGCGTAAATTGGCAAGGGGCGATAGGGGTTGGTGAGGGGGGTAAAGTACGAGGATGCAGTGATATGTAGTAGAAAGGGGAGGGGGCAGAGAATAGCTTCTGGAGGCTAATATGGGTGGGCAAGTAGTTGGTGAAAGAAAGTTCGAGGAGGGGCAACAGGAGAGGGGTAGTAAATGAAGTGATTGGGTGGGATGTGGAATGAAGGGGAGGGGAGGTAGAGCAGGTCGATGGAAGGGAGGAGATGAATAAATATGATCGTATTGGACAGGATATAGGGTAGAAGAGCGATTAGAGGAGGGAGTGATAGGTGGAGAAGCGAGATTTGAACGATTTTAGTAATGTCTTAATCCGTTAAGAAATCCTTCTTTGTAGGTACATAACGCCGATTTTGACTTTTTTTTTTTTTATTTTCAGAAGAGGAACTGGAGTGTTTAGCCACCTGGAAAGAGGGCAGCAGTCGTTATCTGGTTGGCCGATTGAATCATGATCATGCAACCAGCAACGAAGACCGTTACAGATGTTTCGTTTACGAACGAGCTGATCAAAGTGTCCAAGGAAATTTAAACAGAGCCGCTGGTATGGGTCCAGAAACCTCTGATCAAGAAGTTCCCATGTCCAATGGACCAGTGACAGAAGGGTCATTAGTAGAAATCTACAATGTAGCTCAAAGTGGTGACGCCACTTGTAATGGTCTGTCCAGTCCCATGGAAGGATCAAGAACAATGAAATTAACAAAAGGTAAGCA
>CAKNXH010066426.1:0-15936 GCA_932178445.1 Andricus quercusramuli | reverse complement strand
TCGCTTTAAAGTTAAAAAAAAATAGAAAATCAATTACTTTCACTTATCATGTATCCATTTGAGTTGTAGATTCATCGAAACTATAGTTAAAAACTCGCCTGTTTGCTGGAAAGTTTAACTGGTTGGTTAAAAATTATAGTTTCGTAATTGAAAATAAAATTAGGTAGTTAAAAATTCATTTTCATTTTGCGATAATGGTTCATCTTTTTTTCTAGAAAATTAAACTAATTTTACTTCTGTTATTGAAAATTAATTGTTTACAACTGACAGTTACATTTTTCCAACATTAATAGACACTTTTTTCAATTTTGTGATCAAAATTCGTCTTCTTTTGTACAAAATTGATATTCTTCGTTTCCAATTTCCCACAAAAATTATTATTAGGTGGCAAATTCATATTTATGGGTTAAAAGTTCAACAATGTTCCACATACGCATTCCTTTCTTAGCTTTAAGATTTTTTTTTACAATTGAAAAACAATTATTTTAACTGATTATGTATCTATTTCATTCATAGATTCATTGTATGTGTAGTTAAAAATTCATCTGTTTCCTTGAAAGTTCAACTGGTTAGTTGAAAATTGTAGTTTCGTAATTGAAATTCAAGTACTTAGTTGAAAATTCTTTTTTTGGGCTAACGGTCCATCTTTTTGGCTGAAAATTAAAATGCATTGTTCAAAAGTCGTTTCTCCGTTTATTGAGAATATATTTGTTACAGCTGAAAGTTGAAATTTTCTTCTTTTTTTTTTTGCATAAAAATTCGTGTTTCGGAGGAAATTAATAATCCTTTATTCAAATATCTTCAGAAAATTCTTATTTGGTGGAAAATGCATATGCTGTGGTTGAAAATTCAACTGTTTTACAGACAATTTCGTTTTTCAGCTTTAAAGTGTTTGTAAAAATCGAAAATCAATTATTTTAACTGATTAGGCAATGATTGCAGTTGTATATTCATCGTAACTGTAGTTAAAAGTGGAGTTGTTTGGTTGAAAGTATATTTTAATTAATTAATTTATCAAAATTCATAACAAATTATGTCACCTGACAAAATCTACTACAAAATAACACCAAATATGTTGAGGGAATAGGATTTCCCTAACTTCTTTACAGACGTGTACGTTGAAAAGAAAGTAAAATCTGCTGTCCGAACGAATTCTGAATTGTGGAACAGTATATCCGTATTGATTTATAAACGATGATTATATTTAAATATATTCTCCCTTCCCTAACCTGAATCAGCAGTGTGACACTTTAACTTTATGAATTCATGACTACATGCCTCCTCAAGTTAAAGCTATGCTCCAGCAATCTGTGGCGGCCATATTTCCCCCTAGTAACTTTCACTTCTGTACCCGGAGGTTGGTACTACTTAGAACGCAAGGCAAACGCACGTGCGGTACCGCGCCGCGCGGGGCGGAATGGGCTTAGTGCGGATTCACCATGTGGATTCACCATCATGGCGCTACTTGTCTGCTTCGTGTTTCCGAATCCGTTCCACTATTTTCACCCCCGTGCCCCTACCCTTAACCTTCATGACATATCCACTACACGAGCGGATCTGTGTACAACCCACCCTAGAGATCCTCAAGGGAGAGTTGAGACACGGGGTACTGAAATTCTGATTGGTGCCGCTGTACCGGAACCCGCTATTCTAAAAATGTCGCGATTTTCAAATAGAGTGTTCATTCCACAACAGATTTAATACAAAAGAAAGAGAATATTGTTGAATTAAACATTTAAAATAAATGAGATGTTATTAAATATCACTTTCAGACATATGGGTGATTCTCCACATACAGGGCACTTTTGTGTCTCGGATCTCTAGTAACTAAAGTAAGTAGTGTTTCTTTATGAAACTTGGCTAACTTCTTCATTTTAGGATGATACAAGACCTCCGTAAAGAAAAATCAAGTCACATCATCGTATGTCTCAGCAAAATGCTCCCAAATACTCAAAAAAATGCCTTTTTGGGATGTCTCTACGTACATGGCGCCAAGTTTAGAGACGTGTACTTAATACATAGTGAATTATCTTTGAAATTATAATTGATAGTTCGAAAGTTCGACTCAAAAGCTATCAAATTCATAACACATATTTTAATTTATTTGATATATTAGAACAGAAAATTTAATTATACACGTGTCTCCCTAAATGTTTCCGATGGTTACGGTAAACGAATCTCCCATACCTTTCATCAACTTTTGATCATTTTTAAAGTCTTATCTTCTCACAATATCTCGAACAAACGTCACACTACTCATTCGTCAAAACTTCATAACAAAAAAGTAAGAACTTTTTTTGCAAAGTGAAAGAATGTAACCTAAAATGTAGCGTATTTTTATTAGTATCGGATACCGTACCTGATAAGAACTTTCATATTTCGTAATAAATATCAATGAAAATATGACAATTCCGTGTAGCAAATAATAAACGAGTTTTTGTCAGGAGGATTTATTAATTACTTTTGTTTTCAAAGCGTAAAAAGTAATTTTGTATGGTTTTCGGTTACCGTAACATCGGATACCATAACCTGTTTTTCGCTGTCAGGGACGAAATGGAGCTAATCGAACCCCTCTTCCAAATAATTTTATTAAAAATTAACGTCAATCGAGAATTAGTTAATAAATGTAAGAGAAATGTAAGAAAAATCTAATTTGAAAAAAAATTTCCAATTTGAAAAAAATATATAATTTTGGAAAAACTTTGAATTTTTTAAAGAAAACTATTCTTCCCTGCCATGTTACGTTTAGTGTGTGAATATTTTACAGTATTGTTTTACTTTACATACCATCAGAGAAAATCACCCGCAAAATCAAAAATTGAAAACGTTTTTATGTGCTACAGGTCCTTCAAGTGAGAATTAAGCGTGAATAATTTATAGGGCCCCTTTCTTAAAGGCCAATGAACCTAACCATTATGAAAAAAAATTTTTTTGAAACATTTTTCCAAAAAAAGTTGCCCTTGCCAAAAGTTCCCTGTCTGTGGAGAATCACCCATATACATATATTATAAAAGTTTTTCATAAATGATATTTGTTAAATGAATACATTTTGTAGGTTGGAAGCAAAGTTTTGGTTGGATAAATAATTAACCTTAAGGTTATACATACAAAGAAAGTAAAAATAAATTGTAGGAAAGGATGAAGATGTGTACAATTTCACAAAAGCAGTGTTAATTAATTTTCTTTTCCTCACTGGTGAACTCTGAAATGATGTTGGAATTGCATCTTTCATGATTTGTCACTTGCTTTCCAATCTGCTCGATTGATATTCTGAATCCACAATTCTCGAAGTTTGAGATCTCGCGGAATTTGTTTCTAGAAAAACTCGTTCTTAGATCAATTATTGCAGTATAAAATACATCAATTTACTATTTTTGCAAAACACTTATATCTCACAAAAATATTGTCAATATTTTTCTTCGGAAAGTAGGTTATACACAACCTCTTTTTCACTTCTTCATTAATCACAAAACTCGTATATCACACTTCACACATCATAGTTTCCAAATAAATAAATTGAGAAAAATGATTTACAATAAATAATGGGCCTGCATTACGCAGTTTTCATTTTTTGATCCTTTTGCTTGAACACGAAAATTTCTCGATGCTCGCTCGCGTGCTGTCACGTATTGCGTTACACGTCATTTTTCAAACTTTTCGCGCCGCTGTGAAATATCAAGTTCCGGTACAGCGGCGAGCATTGGAGGGGGAAACGTGTCTCAACTCTCCCTAGAGGATCTCTAGTTAGCACCACTGGCGTGTATTCTTAGATCACGATATGTGTCATATGTGTTACGTGTAGTAGCCGGCAGCCCTATCCGACTTCCAAGCTTTTGCATGGATGGCATCCGTAATTATATACTTCCAAGTGGTAGTACCAAAAAGATCCGACAGAGAGCGCCACTACTGCCTCTACACAGTTTAACAGTATCTGTTATGGGATAATAATGTGAATAACTAAAATAATGTTTTTTTTTTTCACTACAAAATAAATGTTGAATCTCTTACAATAGATTCATAGACTTTCAATAATAATTTTTACGAAAAAAATCTGAGGAAATAGTGATAGCGATAGAGAAAATAGTTAAAAATACATATGGTTAGTAATATTAAGTGATATATGTTGTACTTAGACAAATAGATGTAATTGTTTGTAAAAAGATGTTTTCAATTTGTAGGTAGGAAAAATAATTTATTGGTGATAATCTTATTTTTGTTGATAAATAACATCGATAAAATTACTATATTATTTGCAACAATATTATAACTAATCAATCACATTGATAAAAAATTATAATTTTTTATATTTCATTCCTTACCGTAGCAAATATGTAGTGAATTATCAATTCATTTTAAAATTAAAAGCATTGTTTTAGATAGTAAAATCACATTCGAGAATCACATTGATCGAATCAATCACATTTTGAAAGTCGTATTCGTCGTCATAAATATAATATTTTACATTTACCTTTTACATAACACATATTTTAAATAAATAATAACAGTAAAATGCTATACTATTTTGAGTTATATAGCTAATAAATCACATTCTAATAGTCACTCGTCGTACTAAATATTAAATTATGACTAGTTTTAGTCTTCATATTCTTTGGGAAAATTCTCTCTAAAAACTGGATCAGCACTTAATTAAAGCTCTTAAAATTCAAAAAGTAAATTTTTTTTTAATTCAATCATTCAAAAAATAGTACAATCAATATTAAATTACTTTCATTGGACAAATAAAATTGCTTAAGTCATTTATTCAGCAAAGTGTTCAGTTTGCTTAAGTTGTGCAAAGCTTTGCCACTTTTTTCTTTGGAACGGTTACTTTCTTTACGCTAGCCATCTCTTGCTTAGCAAATTCCAGCATGCAATTAAAAGTATTTTTTTTTGTTGAAATTTTAGAATTCCAAATTTGGGAAATTTGGTGGGGTTTAAAAATTAGAAGTTTAATATCCCAAATTGGTACCCCTGCAATTTTGTTCACTTAATGTATGGAAACTCACTGAAAATTTTAAAAAGTTTTGGTGGTACCTGGAAGTTTTTAACACTTACGAAATTTTTGAAATTTATTTTTCTGCCACCAGATAAGCATCGAATTTTATTTCAGTAAATTTAGTAATTTAATTTTTTATTTAGTTTGACGATTTGATAAATTTAGAATACATAAACAATTTAGCAAAGAACCCAGTTTTGAAATTTTATAATTTTCAATTTTTCAAATCTGGTAATTTCAAAATAAATTTACAAACAACCCATTTTCGAAATTTTAGATTGCATGTGTGTTAAATTCGGTAATTTCGAAATTTATAGTTTGGTTGATAAATTTAGAAATTAAAAAAAAATGGACAAAAAAGTGATTCAAATCTAGAATTTGTTAAATTTGGTAGTTCTAAAGAAAATTTGCAACAATCGGGCTTTTGAAATTTTGGAATTCCAAATTTGAGAAATTTGGTGGTGTTTGAAAATTAAAAGTTCAATTTTCACAATTGGTACCTATGCAATTTTCTCTTAATGAAAGGAAACTCACTGGAAAATTTTAAAAGTTGAAAAAAAAGTTTTGGTCGTACCAGGAAGTTTTTAAAACTTGCTAAATTTTCGAATTTTTTTTTTTTTTTGCACTAGATAAACATCGAATTTCATTTTTGAAAATTTAGTAATTTTATTATTTTTTTAATTCGGCGAATTGATAAATTAAGAATAGATATGTACATTATTTGGCATAGAACCCAGTTTTGAAATTTTAGAATTTCAAATTTGTCAAATTTGGTAATTTGGCAAAAAATACAGTTTTTAAAATTTAGAATTTGTTAAACTTGGTAGTTTTAAAGAAAATTTGCAAAGATCAGGCTTTTGAAATTTTAGAATTTGAAATTTGGGAAATTTGGTAATTTCGAAATTTTAAAATTCAGTACATTTGAATTTTTGCAACCAGATAAACATAGCGTTTATAAATAAATTTGTAGTAAATCCAGTTTTTAAATTTTAGAATTTCGAATTTGATAGATTTGGTAATTTCTAAGTTCAAAAATGTAAAATTTTGTACAATCAGAAATTTTTTATTTTTTCATTTTAGTTTAAAAAATTTTTTTATTTTAATTTTTAAAATTTAGAATTTTAAATCTGCTAAATATGGTATATTTGAAGAAAATTTGCCAAGATCGCGCTTTTGAAATTTTAGGATTTCAAATTTGGGAAATTTGGTAATTTCAACATTCAAAAATTTGGTACACTTGAATTTTTGCAACTAGATAAACATAGCTTTTATAAATAAATTTGCTGGGAATTCAGTTTTGAAATTTTATAATTTCGAATTTGGTAAATTTGGTGATTTTTAAATACAAAAATGTCAAATTTGGTACATTTAGACATTTTGTATTTTTTTTAGACCAGACAAACATAAAATCTATAAATAACTTTGTAGGCAATCCTGTTTTGAAATTTAAGAATTTCAAATTTGGTAAATTCGAAATTCAAAAATTTGGTATGTTTGAATTTTTGCAACCAGATACACATAGTGTTTATAAATAAATTTTGTAGGGAATCGAGTTTAAAAATTTTAGAATTTCGAATTTGCTAAATTTGGTCATTTCTAAATTCAAAAATGTCAAATTTGGTACATTTAGAAATTTTCTACTTTTTGTTTGAGACCCGACAAACATAAAATCTATGAATAAATTTGTACGGAATCCAGTTTTGAAATTTTAGAATTTCAAATTTAGTAAATTGTGTAATTTCTGAATTCAAAAATGCCAAATTTAGTACATTTAGAAATGTCATATTTTTTTGCGTTCAGATAAACATAAAATGTATGAATAAATTTGTAGGGAATCCAGTTTTGAAATTTCAAATTTGGGAAATTTGGTAATTTCGGAATTTAAAAATTTGGTACACTTGAATTTTTGCAACCAAATAAACATAGCGTTTATAAATAATTTTTTAGGAAATTTAGTTTTGAAATTTTTGAATTTCGAATTTGGTAAATTTAGTAATTCCTAAATTAAAAAAGGTCGGTAAATTTAGAAATTTTCTATTTTTCGCAATCAGATAAACATAAAATGTATAAATAAATTTGTAGGGAATCCAGTTTTGACATTTTTGGAATTTCAAATTTGGGAAATTCGGTAGTTTCAAAATTTAAAAATTTGGTACATTTGAATTTTTGTCATAGCGTTCATAAAAATGATGGCACTTTTCTTTATTAGGGACATCGTACCCCGAATCACAATTCGGTACGATACACCTGTGTCCAACCATTTTCAGTTTGCAAAAACTTCCACTAAGTACTTAGAAACTATATTGTACATGTCACATCACTTAACTATTGTCAATAAAAAATAATTTTAATACTAAATATTACTATTCAATAAGAGCCCATGACAGAAACTGTTAAACTGTGTAGAGGCAGTAGTGGCGCTCTCTGTCGGTTTTTTTTTGGTACTACCACTTGGAAGTATATATTTACGGATATCATTTCATGGAGTCGGATAGGGCTGGTAGCCGGTGTAATGTCTTACTGCGCATGATTATTTTGAGGTTATGTTGTACAGGGTAACCAGCGATAAAGAGCGCATAATTTGTCTTATTTTATAATAATTTTATTTTGACACGTAAAAACAATGTCTCGGCGAAGAATTAATAGCGGGAGGCGTCAATCTCGTTTGAGAAGTTCCAGTAGTGGTCCAGGTGAACTTGAAGAGGATTCAGACGTGTTTGAAGCAGGTGAACTTAACTTTGGAAAGATGTTTATGTTTGGGATCTTTTTTTCATTTTCAATACTTTTTATCCTTTCTCACGGGATGTAATAAAAGATCAAGAAAAGGCGAGAAGGCACTTAAATTAAGGGAAAATAATGTATAAGGTATTGTCAAAGAATGTCTTGTAATTTAGCTGTTAATACTCTCGTTCTTTGAGCGAATTTAAGTTTTATCCCTTAATACCCTGCTAAAAAAGTCAGGAATCGTCACAAGTTTTAGCAGTTCTGACGATTTCTGAACGTCCTGACCATTCCTGACGAGTCTGATTATATCTGAAGATATGTTAATTCACAATCTCTCAGGGAGCTAATCGGCTAGCACCACAGGTAGGCTAGCATTTTCAGCTTCAGAGTCATTTAGTATATAAATATTAATCATTAAATACAAGTAAAAAGAGAATATGCAAAAACAAGTTTAAATAAATAATATTAATAACCTGGGGAATATATAAGTGATTACTTTTTATGACTGTCTGACGATTTCTGTCGAGAAACGTAGCAAAAGTGTTCAGAAATAGTCAAAAGTCCTGAGTTTTTCTGTTCATTTCTGACTTTTTTAGTAGGGTAACATTCAGTCATATATATAATTATTATATGCCTTATTGTCCATAACAATATTTTTATTCCAGCATGATTACAGGAATATTTAAGAATGTGTATTCAATTTTAAGGTAAAAGAGTCAAGTCCCATTTAATTAAATTTTATTTTAATTTTCAACTTTTCTATTAATTCTAATATCTGAATTCTAAATGAAACGTATGAAGATGTTATACATCCAGTTTACGAAACATATTTTTAAACTAATTTCCAAATATTCTCAATGTAAATTTCTCAAAACCGGACAACAGTAAATTATATTAACGATGTGTGTGTAAATTCTATATAAAAATAACACATTTGAACACATATTTACTATGAAAGATGTTTCAAAGGTTTTAACATTTTTGTACATGTTTTTGAAAGCATGCTGTTTTTAACTATTTAGTTGTAAGGCCTAATTAGTCAACTCTTATTGTAAGTCTTAAATTAAATCTTACACGAACAATTCTTACATTCTCATCATAACGAGAAGGTATTAGTTTTATGTGAAGACTATCTATCGCGGATTTCTTTAAATCTCCGCGTTTCTAGACCCCGTGATTCCGAAAAAAAAACGGTTCTACGATGGTCTGTCGTTTTTGTCGTTGTCAACTGTATACCGGATAACTTTTGAAAGACTAATCGGATTCAGTTGCAATTTAGCAGACAGTTTCAGAACCCAAAAGGAAAGACTGAGATCGTTAACCAGCTATTTTGGATTACAATTCAAAAAGTTAGAGCAATTTCAAACATTTTTTTACCATTTTTTTAAGATTTAAAAATTCTATGTACGGCTATCCGTAATACTCGAAAATTTGAACAATTTATCCTCACGACATTTTCGATAAAAACAAAAGTATCAGAGTTATAGCATTTTCAAAATAAAAAAGACAAACAAAAATGAACATTTTAAGCCAAACAACGCACGATGTGAAAAAAAGTCAAGAGAAGAGAAACGTTGATTTTTGGAAGCCCTACGTGATTATAAGATCAAATTTTTTAATTTTCTTAAAAAATCGAAAATTCAAATTTTGATCGCACAAAAAATAATGAAAAATCAAAAATTCGATTTTGCGGTCAAGATGTGCAAGATACGAAAAGAAATTAACTCACAAGAATTGTGCATCCAAAAAAGATCTACAAATTTTTTATTAATCACTTTTCTACAGGACACGTAGTTTTTGTTTTATTCGTAAAAAATATAAAAAATTAAATTTTTGGACGAACGACACAAGCTATGAAAAAATTGTGTAAACAAAAAGTTGCTCTTCCAAAAAAAAGTGAAAACTCATCCAAAATTTTCATCAATAATTTTTTGATAGAACGCATAGTTTTTTTTTAATCGTAAAAAATTACATTTTTTTTTTATACCATTAAGCCGTTTCCCTTTCGGCGAGCCTCTAGGGGTAGGCGTAACACTACCCGATTCGGGTAGTGTTTCTAGGTGGATAGTTTCTTGTAGTAAATAACTACAAGTGTGGGCTCACCACACCCACGACCGCCAACAGCAACGCAGTAGTATTATTCTCGAACGGTCACCCATCCAAGTACTAACCGCGCCCAACACTGCTTAACTTCAGTGATCTTACGGGAACTGGTGTTTCCAGCGTGGTATGGCCGTTGGCCATATAAAATAAGAAAAAGAAAATAAGAAAATCAAAATTTTGGAAAAATGACACAAGCAACGAAAAAAAATGAAAAGACAAAAGTTCTTTACTCAAAAAGGATCTATAGATTTTCTATAAACTCTTATTATAAAAATATATTAAAAATTAAAAAAAAAATAACTTTTGGAAAAGGGACACAAGATACAGTAACATTTCATTTAACAATTTTTTTGTCGCTGGATTCCGGCCGTCCGTTCGTCCGTCAACAAGATAACTCTGAAAAAAAATAAATGGATCATATCGAGCTTTGGCACACTTTTTTTAGGTCCTAAAAGAATGAATGAGTTCGTTAACCAGCATTCTTAGACCAAAGGTTATGGTTTTATCCATCGAAAATGCTATTCAAAAATCGAGTATTCCATTTTTACGCAAAACGATGAGAGATACGTGAAAAAAGGATAGAAGTAGAATTGAAGCCAAACGACGACCGATAAGTACAAAAGTTGAGAAGAAGAGTTGTAGCTTTTAAAAAGTCCTATAATTTTTCCGTGTACCATTTTTTTATGAGACTTGATATTTTTATTTTATTTTTCGAAAATACTATCAAAAAAATCGAAAATTCAAATTTTGAGCCAAACAACGCAAAATACGAGAAAAAGTCTCTAAAAGCAATTATATCTTTAAAAAAGTCTTATAAAATTTCTTTTCACCATTTTTTGATAGAACTTGTTATTTTGGTTCTATTTATCGAACATATTATGAAAAAAATCGAAAATTCAAATTTTGAGCCAAACGACGCAAAATATAGGGGAAAGTTTTGGGAGTAATTCCAGCATTTAAACATTCCTGCAACATTTCTTTGAACGATTTTTTGACAACTGAACACTTTTGACAACCAAAAGTCGAAAATGTCCACATTACGCCAAAAGACTCGTGATACTTAAAAAGTTTAAAAGAAGACTTGTAGGATTTTTTGTTTTATCCATAAAAAATAATATGAAAACAAAAATCCTATTATAAGCATAAGAACGCGAGATAGAGAAGAATTTCTAAATAAAGAATTGTAGCTTTTTATTGTAATTCCACGTGCAAAGAATGTGTAACCGAGCGCGAAGCGCGAGATAACAGGCGCGCTCAAACTTGCGAGCGAAGCGTGCGATGAGAATGTGCCCGCGCAGCGGGTAGCTTTTTTGAAAATAGAATTCGCTCTTTTTTTTTTAATTCTAAAAACAAGAGGGGATACAGATTTTTTAGATTGATTTAGAATTCTCGTGTTATTTGTTTAAATGACACGTTTGTTCCGCAACACTGCTCCGACTCAGGCTGCTGATCAATCTCTCTAACGATCACCCCAAGTGCCTCACAAAATTGCTATGTGTGGTTCCCCACTTGGGCCCATTAGTATCCACGGTCTTTGTTTCAGGGGTCATTCACTCTATTGTCACTCCATTGACTCCATACTCTTTAAGGTCTGCCCAAAGTTTACATCTATTTACCTTGTCAACTGCTTTTTCTAGGTCAACAAATGTACCGAAAACTTTCTTTCCTACTCTCAATCTTTTTTCTATGATCTGTTTTAAGCTAAATATTTGATCTGTACATGATCTTCCTGGCATAAATCCACTTTGGACTTCCTACATATTTTCTTCTGTAATTTTCATTACCCGGCGAATAAGTATTTTTGAGTATATTTTACTTACGGTACTTAATAAGCTGATACCTCTGTAATTATTGAAGTTGCTTTTATCTCCCTTTCTTTTGTATATTGGTACGATAATCGCTTTTCTCCAATCATCTGGGACTTCTCGCGTCTCAGTACATACATTTATTCATTCGAACAACCTGTGAGGTATGTGCTCGACACTGTATTTAAGGATTTCAGTGCTAATACTGTCTGCACCAGCAGCCTTACCGTTTTTTTTTGAGTTCTTAATTATATCTCTAACCTCAGTGACACAGACTTTTTCAATTGGGTTTTCTAATGCATTATGTTCTATGTCGCAGTTCTGTTGCCCGAAATCTTCACCTCCTAATAATTCTTTAAAAGAGTCTTAACCCTCCGTTTGGCACATGGGTCCAGCCATACCTTTCGCGATTTAAAATGTTTTTTTAGTATACTTCTGATTGAGCTAGTTTTTGCACATCGTGCTCGGCTTGGATAAAAAGAAGAAATTTTCTTGCAAATATTATAAAATAGACGAAACGTCTTAAGTGATTGTTAAATTTGTTTTTATTTTCAAATAAAAAGGAATTTTATTTACTTAAGGCTCTATCAGCATATGTTATATGGTTATCGGAACATGTGCCAAACGTAGGGTTGAAGCGTCTCTTATCCCATCTGTATCATATAGCATTTTACCTTTGCTGTTTCTCATGCTGACAAACTCTGTACTTTTAATTTCCTTCATCTCTTTAAATAATATAGTTTCATGGCTCCTTGAAAGTCGTTTTGTATTTTCTTCTCTTCTTCTGTTCTGATTTTATCTTAAATTTCCTTGACTAGTTGTTTAACTTTCCTCTTTTTGTGTCTGTAATCATTTTGAAGTATATTTCTCTCTTCATCGCTAAGACCTATGATGTTCAACGTTCTCTTGAACGCTTCTTTCTTTTCTTGTCGGGCTGCCTCAATTTCATCATTCCACCATGCATCACCAGATTTTCTTCCTACAACCGCCGTACCACAGACTTCGATCGCAGTTTTATCAATGATATCCCGTAACATAGTCCAAGTGCTATTTATATTTTTATACACCGCAGGCATGATTCGCGCGTATTACGTACCTGTATTCAGGAACTTAAGTAGCCCTTTATGGGTCAGTGGTGGGAGCAGTACAATAATGGCCTCATTATTGTACTGTACAATAATGGGGCCATTATTGTACTGCTCCCACCACTATCCACTATCCATTATTGTCTACGTATCATTGGAGCATTGAAGCAATACTTATCGTACATGATAATAATAATAATAATAATAATAATAATAATAGGGATGTGGCGACCCCATCGCCCGAGAGCTCCTGCTCTTGCAGTCAGCCGCGTTGCTTTGGGCTAACTCCCCAATGCAACGAATTATGCGGTTACGACACAAGTATCGCGCAGTGCCACCCACAATAGGCCTCTCTCGGATGGAGGCCATGGTTCAGTTGGGAGTGGCAATAGGAACGAACCGAGGCGACGACCAGGCAATGACCCCGGACAAACGCGAGAACATCGATTTAAATGGTCGGACCAACTCAGGAGGGACCTTCTTACCTGTTGGCAAAGAAGCTCACCGGCGCGGAGAGGATTCATGAAGAGGTTGCATGACCGTTGGGGCAATATGCACCCGGAATATGCTCATAAAACGCCTCAGTATTTGAGAGATCAGGTATCCTTCTTGCGAAAAAACGGATATGACGCTGTTTATCAACAGGAAGAGGAGCAACATCCTCCAGTGAACATTCCACCCGTTCCAGCAAGACCACCTTTGCAGATAGCCGATAATGTCAACATGAGAAGTAGGAGATCTATCCACCAAAAAGTCTTCCTCAGGATGGACAAATTAGCTGAAGCTAATACTGCTCTCCGCGATTTGCTCCCCGAAGATGTTAATCTCTGGAATCTGAACTGTGTAGTTTACGAGAAGGCGGTCTCCCTGCTTAGCGACGATAGAAGTAACGAAACTTCGGTACGTCTGAGTAAGACACGCGAGCGTATTGCACAGCTTCAGTTCAAAATTGAAACGGCGAGACGGCATGCATCAAATGTTCAGTGCGTGATTAGCTACATAACAGCAAATAAAAAGTTCACTCCAAAAGTTAGGGCACTTGCTCGAAACTTGAGGAAAGCAAATCACACGCTGAACAAGTGTAAACTGTCGACCATCAAGCAGCACTGGACGCAAAAAGTAAGATCTCTTTCAACAGCGAAACAGCGCCTTGAACGGCGAGTTAAGTGGATTCAGGAAAATTCCACCTTTTGTACTAATCCTTCCCGTCTGTTCAATAAAGCGTCATGTGTAGTTAAAAATCCGCCTAGTCGAGAAGAGATTCAAATCTTCTGGGAGCAAGTATATGGAGATACTTATCAGCTAAATGAAGACGCTTCCGATATATCACTCTTTCGTAACTTTTGCCAAAGGCAAAGGTTACAAGATCCAGAGGAAGAGTGTCCACTAATTACTGCTGAAGAAGTGAAGAAAGTTATCGCTAGAACTAAGAACTTTTCGGCGCCAGGGCCAGATAAAATCAACAACTTTTGGTGGAAGAAGTTTACTTCTACGCACCAACATCTAGCTCGTATATTTACTACTTTCTTAAACGGAGAACAACCCGTCCCGCAGTGGCTAGTGGAAGGACGCACGGTATTGATCCCTAAGGCCGGAGATTTGTCATGTCCAAAGAACTACAGGCCCATAGCTTGTTTAAACACCAGCTACAAGCTATTCACTGGCATCCTCAAAGAGAGGATATTGACATCTATCGAGCCGGTATGGAGTGCAATAGTCGAACAACGTGGATGCAAGAGAGGGCTGGCAGGTTGCAGGGAGAACCTGTTAATAGACAGGTGTATTACCCAGGATTCGATCAGGTATCGACGCAATCTGTCCATGGCTTGGATTGATTACCGTAAGGCATTCGATAACACGAACCATGAGCTTCTTATCAAGCTCCTTGAGTGCATGGAGGTGCATCAAAAAATAGTGAGATGCATAGAAGAGCTTATGCTCTTGTGGCGGACAAGATTTGTCATAACATCTGACAAAAGACAAGTGACTACAAGCTTTGTCACATATAAGAGGGGGGTCTTTCAAGGAGACTCTCTAAGTCCGATACTTTTCTGCATTTCCCTCTTGCCTCTATCTATTGTGCTCCGAGGCAAAAGCTCTGGATACCTATGTGGCCCGCCGAGCAGAAGAGAATATAAGGTCAACCACCTTTTATACATGGACGACCTTAAACTCTTTGCTTCCTCAAAAAAGGACCTTAACATCCTTGTAGGTGCGGTAAATAGGTATTCTAAAGCGATTGGCATGAGCTTCGGACTGGACAAGTGTGTCTGCGTCCACCTACACCAAGGAAGACTAGAAACTACATCATCCAGTGACGATCAGGATGTTCAACTCATAGGCGGAAATACCATTCAACATCTTGGTATTGGAGAAACATATACATATCTTGGAATACCGCAAGCGGAAACCCAAAATGTGCATAACTTGAAAACGGCCCTTGGAAAAAGGTATCGCCAAATTCTCAGAAAAATTTGGGCTTCCGAATTATCTGGAAAGAATAAGATCCAGGCGACCAATATGCTGGCCATTCCTATACTGCTCTACACGTTTGGTGCAGTAAAATGGAACGTCGATGAGTTAAAACAACTTGATCGAAGCACACGCAAGATGATTACAATTCAACGAAGTCTTCATCCTAGATCTTCCGTACCTCGAATATATCTCCCTCGCGATAAAGGAGGTAGAGGATTGCTAAGCTTAGAGTGTCTCCATCGGAGAACGGTTCTGGCTACAGCCTGTTCAGTTCTAAAAAGCACGGATTCCCTTATGCGACTCGAACATCAACATGAAGTCGCCAATGCTGCGGTGTTTCTATACCATGCAGCAGATAGGGCCGCAGAGGAGCTTGACATCCCATTTGATTCCAGCGACATTACACATGGCCTAGCATCACTAAAACCTCTGGTGCTCAAAAGTCGTATACAGGAAGCAGAGCATACGCTTCTACTAAGAGAACATGCTGAGAAACCCCTCCATGGTAAGTTCTACGGCATCCTACGTAGAGAAGAGCTCTCGATGGGTCTGACCAACATGTTTCTCAAGTCTGCTGGATTGAGATCGGAGACCGAGGGATTTCTTTTTGCCTGTCAAGACGGCGTCATAGACACCTTAGTTTACCGCGAGCGCATAATGAATATACCTGTACGCGATACCAACTGCCGAGCGTGCAAGCTAGAGCCCGAAACACTTGGACATGTTCTCAGTGGATGCTCTAAATATG
>CAKNXH010066425.1:0-15935 GCA_932178445.1 Andricus quercusramuli | reverse complement strand
TCGCTTTAAAGTTAAAAAAAAATAGAAAATCAATTACTTTCACTTATTATGTATCCATTTGAGTTGTAGATTCATCGAAACTATAGTTAAAAACTCGCCTGTTTGCTGGAAAGTTTAACTGGTTGGTTAAAAATTATAGTTTCGTAATTGAAAATAAAATTAGGTAGTTAAAAATTCATTTTCATTTTGCGATAATGGTTCATCTTTTTTTCTAGAAAATTAAACTAATTTTACTTCTGTTATTGAAAATTAATTGTTTACAACTGACAGTTACATTTTTCCAACATTAATAGACACTTTTTTCAATTTTGTGATCAAAATTCGTCTTCTTTTGTACAAAATTGATATTCTTCGTTTCCAATTTCCCACAAAAATTATTATTAGGTGGCAAATTCATATTTATGGGTTAAAAGTTCAACAATGTTCCACATACGCATTCCTTTCTTAGCTTTAAGATTTTTTTTTACAATTGAAAAACAATTATTTTAACTGATTATGTATCTATTTCATTCATAGATTCATTGTATGTGTAGTTAAAAATTCATCTGTTTCCTTGAAAGTTCAACTGGTTAGTTGAAAATTGTAGTTTCGTAATTGAAATTCAAGTACTTAGTTGAAAATTCTTTTTTTGGGCTAACGGTCCATCTTTTTGGCTGAAAATTAAAATGCATTGTTCAAAAGTCGTTTCTCCGTTTATTGAGAATATATTTGTTACAGCTGAAAGTTGAAATTTTCTTCTTTTTTTTTTTTGCATAAAAATTCGTGTTTCGGAGGAAATTAATAATCCTTTATTCAAATATCTTCAGAAAATTCTTATTTGGTGGAAAATGCATATGCTGTGGTTGAAAATTCAACTGTTTTACAGACAATTTCGTTTTTCAGCTTTAAAGTGTTTGTAAAAATCGAAAATCAATTATTTTAACTGATTAGGCAATGATTGCAGTTGTATATTCATCGTAACTGTAGTTAAAAGTGGAGTTGTTTGGTTGAAAGTATATTTTAATTAATTAATTTATCAAAATTCATAACAAATTATGTCACCTGACAAAATCTACTACAAAATAACACCAAATATGTTGAGGGAATAGGATTTCCCTAACTTCTTTACAGACGTGTACGTTGAAAAGAAAGTAAAATCTGCTGTCCGAACGAATTCTGAATTGTGGAACAGTATATCCGTATTGATTTATAAACGATGATTATATTTAAATATATTCTCCCTTCCCTAACCTGAATCAGCAGTGTGACACTTTAACTTTATGAATTCATGACTACATGCCTCCTCAAGTTAAAGCTATGCTCCAGCAATCTGTGGCGGCCATATTTCCCCCTAGTAACTTTCACTTCTGTACCCGGAGGTTGGTACTACTTAGAACGCAAGGCAAACGCACGTGCGGTACCGCGCCGCGCGGGGCGGAATGGGCTTAGTGCGGATTCACCATGTGGATTCACCATCATGGCGCTACTTGTCTGCTTCGTGTTTCCGAATCCGTTCCACTATTTTCACCCCCGTGCCCCTACCCTTAACCTTCATGACATCCACTACATGAGCGGATCTGTGTACAACCCACCCTAGAGATCCTCAAGGGAGAGTTGAGACACGGGGTACTGAAATTCTGATTGGTGCCGCTGTACCGGAACCCGCTATTCTAAAAATGGCGCGATTTTCAAATAGAGTGTTCATTCCACAACAGATTTAATACAAAAGAAAGAGAATATTGTTGAATTAAACATTTAAAATAAATGAGATGTTATTAAATATCACTTTCAGACATATGGGTGATTCTCCACATACAGGGCACTTTTGTGTCTCGGATCTCTAGTAACTAAAGTAAGTAGTGTTTCTTTATGAAACTTGGCTAACTTCTTCATTTTAGGATGATACAAGACCTCCGTAAAGAAAAATCAAGTCACATCATCGTATGTCTCAGCAAAATGCTCCCAAATACTCAAAAAAATGCCTTTTTGGGATGTCTCTACGTACATGGCGCCAAGTTTAGAGACGTGTACTTAATACATAGTGAATTATCTTTGAAATTATAATTGATAGTTCGAAAGTTCGACTCAAAAGCTATCAAATTCATAACACATATTTTAATTTATTTGATATATTAGAACAGAAAATTTAATTATACACGTGTCTCCCTAAATGTTTCCGATGGTTACGGTAAACGAATCTCCCATACCTTTCATCAACTTTTGATCATTTTTAAAGTCTTATCTTCTCACAATATCTCGAACAAACGTCACACTACTCATTCGTCAAAACTTCATAACAAAAAAGTAAGAACTTTTTTTGCAAAGTGAAAGAATGTAACCTAAAATGTAGCGTATTTTTATTAGTATCGGATACCGTACCTGATAAGAACTTTCATATTTCGTAATAAATATCAATGAAAATATGACAATTCCGTGTAGCAAATAATAAACGAGTTTTTGTCAGGAGGATTTATTAATTACTTTTGTTTTCAAAGCGTAAAAGTAATTTTGTATGGTTTTCGGTTACCGTAACATCGGATACCATAACCTGTTTTTCGCTGTCAGGGACGAAATGGAGCTAATCGAACCCCTCTTCCAAATAATTTTATTAAAAATTAACGTCAATCGAGAATTAGTTAATAAATGTAAGAGAAATGTAAGAAAAATCTAATTTGAAAAAAAATTTCCAATTTGAAAAAAATATATAATTTTGGAAAAACTTTGAATTTTTTAAAGAAAACTATTCTTCCCTGCCATGTTACGTTTAGTGTGTGAATATTTTACAGTATTGTTTTACTTTACATACCATCAGAGAAAATCACCCGCAAAATCAAAAATTGAAAACGTTTTTATGTGCTACAGGTCCTTCAAGTGAGAATTAAGCGTGAATAATTTATAGGGCCCCTTTCTTAAAGGCCAATGAACCTAACCATTATGAAAAAAAATTTTTTTGAAACATTTTTCCAAAAAAAGTTGCCCTTGCCAAAAGTTCCCTGTCTGTGGAGAATCACCCATATACATATATTATAAAAGTTTTTCATAAATGATATTTGTTAAATGAATACATTTTGTAGGTTGGAAGCAAAGTTTTGGTTGGATAAATAATTAACCTTAAGGTTATACATACAAAGAAAGTAAAAATAAATTGTAGGAAAGGATGAAGATGTGTACAATTTCACAAAAGCAGTGTTAATTAATTTTCTTTTCCTCACTGGTGAACTCTGAAATGATGTTGGAATTGCATCTTTCATGATTTGTCACTTGCTTTCCAATCTGCTCGATTGATATTCTGAATCCACAATTCTCGAAGTTTGAGATCTCGCGGAATTTGTTTCTAGAAAAACTCGTTCTTAGATCAATTATTGCAGTATAAAATACATCAATTTACTATTTTTGCAAAACACTTATATCTCACAAAAATATTGTCAATATTTTTCTTCGGAAAGTAGGTTATACACAACCTCTTTTTCACTTCTTCATTAATCACAAAACTCGTATATCACACTTCACACATCATAGTTTCCAAATAAATAAATTGAGAAAAATGATTTACAATAAATAATGGGCCTGCATTACGCAGTTTTCATTTTTTGATCCTTTTGCTTGAACACGAAAATTTCTCGATGCTCGCTCGCGTGCTGTCACGTATTGCGTTACACGTCATTTTTCAAACTTTTCGCGCCGCTGTGAAATATCAAGTTCCGGTACAGCGGCGAGCATTGGAGGGGGAAACGTGTCTCAACTCTCCCTAGAGGATCTCTAGTTAGCACCACTGGCGTGTATTCTTAGATCACGATATGTGTCATATGTGTTACGTGTAGTAGCCGGCAGCCCTATCCGACTTCCAAGCTTTTGCATGGATGGCATCCGTAATTATATACTTCCAAGTGGTAGTACCAAAAAGATCCGACAGAGAGCGCCACTACTGCCTATACACAGTTTAACAGTATCTGTTATGGGATAATAATGTGAATAACTAAAATAATGTTTTTTTTTTTCACTACAAAATAAATGTTGAATCTCTTACAATAGATTCATAGACTTTCAATAATAATTTTTACGAAAAAAATCTGAGGAAATAGTGATAGCGATAGAGAAAATAGTTAAAAATACATATGGTTAGTAATATTAAGTGATATATGTTGTACTTAGACAAATAGATGTAATTGTTTGTAAAAAGATGTTTTCAATTTGTAGGTAGGAAAAATAATTTATTGGTGATAATCTTATTTTTGTTGATAAATAACATCGATAAAATTACTATATTATTTGCAACAATATTATAACTAATCAATCACATTGATAAAAAATTATAATTTTTTATATTTCATTCCTTACCGTAGCAAATATGTAGTGAATTATCAATTCATTTTAAAATTAAAAGCATTGTTTTAGATAGTAAAATCACATTCGAGAATCACATTGATCGAATCAATCACATTTTGAAAGTCGTATTCGTCGTCATAAATATAATATTTTACATTTACCTTTTACATAACACATATTTTAAATAAATAATAACAGTAAAATGCTATACTATTTTGAGTTATATAGCTAATAAATCACATTCTAATAGTCACTCGTCGTACTAAATATTAAATTATGACTAGTTTTAGTCTTCATATTCTTTGGGAAAATTCTCTCTAAAAACTGGATCAGCACTTAATTAAAGCTCTTAAAATTCAAAAAGTAAATTTTTTTTTAATTCAATCATTCAAAAAATAGTACAATCAATATTAAATTACTTTCATTGGACAAATAAAATTGCTTAAGTCATTTATTCAGCAAAGTGTTCAGTTTGCTTAAGTTGTGCAAAGCTTTGCCACTTTTTTCTTTGGAATGGTTACTTTCTTTACGCTAGCCATCTCTTGCTTAGCAAATTCCAGCATGCAATTAAAAGTATTTTTTTTTGTTGAAATTTTAGAATTCCAAATTTGGGAAATTTGGTGGGGTTTAAAAATTAGAAGTTCAATATCCCAAATTGGTACCCCTGCAATTTTGTTCACTTAATGTATGGAAACTCACTGAAAATTTTAAAAAGTTTTGGTGGTACCTGGAAGTTTTTAACACTTACGAAATTTTTGAAATTTATTTTTCTGCCACCAGATAAGCATCGAATTTTATTTCAGTAAATTTAGTAATTTAATTTTTTATTTAGTTTGACGATTTGATAAATTTAGAATACATAAACAATTTAGCAAAGAACCCAGTTTTGAAATTTTATAATTTTCAATTTTTCAAATCTGGTAATTTCAAAATAAATTTACAAACAACCCATTTTCGAAATTTTAGATTGCATGTGTGTTAAATTCGGTAATTTCGAAATTTATAGTTTGGTTGATAAATTTAGAAATTAAAAAAAAATGGACAAAAAAGTGATTCAAATCTAGAATTTGTTAAATTTGGTAGTTCTAAAGAAAATTTGCAACAATCGGGCTTTTGAAATTTTGGAATTCCAAATTTGAGAAATTTGGTGGTGTTTGAAAATTAAAAGTTCAATTTTCACAATTGGTACCTATGCAATTTTCTCTTAATGAAAGGAAACTCACTGGAAAATTTTAAAAGTTGAAAAAAAAGTTTTGGTCGTACCAGGAAGTTTTTAAAACTTGCTAAATTTTCGAATTTTTTTTTTTTTTTTGCACTAGATAAACATCGAATTTCATTTTTGAAAATTTAGTAATTTTATTATTTTTTTAATTCGGCGAATTGATAAATTAAGAATAGATATGTACATTATTTGGCATAGAACCCAGTTTTGAAATTTTAGAATTTCAAATTTGTCAAATTTGGTAATTTGGCAAAAAATACAGTTTTTAAAATTTAGAATTTGTTAAACTTGGTAGTTTTAAAGAAAATTTGCAAAGATCAGGCTTTTGAAATTTTAGAATTTGAAATTTGGGAAATTTGGTAATTTCGAAATTTTAAAATTCAGTACATTTGAATTTTTGCAACCAGATAAACATAGCGTTTATAAATAAATTTGTAGTAAATCCAGTTTTTAAATTTTAGAATTTCGAATTTGATAGATTTGGTAATTTCTAAGTTCAAAAATGTAAAATTTTGTACAATCAGAAATTTTTTATTTTTTCATTTTAGTTTAAAAAATTTTTTTATTTTAATTTTTAAAATTTAGAATTTTAAATCTGCTAAATATGGTATATTTGAAGAAAATTTGCCAAGATCGCGCTTTTGAAATTTTAGGATTTCAAATTTGGGAAATTTGGTAATTTCAACATTCAAAAATTTGGTACACTTGAATTTTTGCAACTAGATAAACATAGCTTTTATAACTAAATTTGCTGGGAATTCAGTTTTGAAATTTTATAATTTCGAATTTGGTAAATTTGGTGATTTTTAAATACAAAAATGTCAAATTTGGTACATTTAGAAATTTTGTATTTTTTTTAGACCAGACAAACATAAAATCTATAAATAACTTTGTAGGCAATCCTGTTTTGAAATTTAAGAATTTCAAATTTGGTAAATTCGAAATTCAAAAATTTGGTATGTTTGAATTTTTGCAACCAGATACACATAGTGTTTATAAATAAATTTTGTAGGGAATCGAGTTTAAAAATTTTAGAATTTCGAATTTGCTAAATTTGGTCATTTCTAAATTCAAAAATGTCAAATTTGGTACATTTAGAAATTTTCTACTTTTTGTTTGAGACCCGACAAACATAAAATCTATGAATAAATTTGTACGGAATCCAGTTTTGAAATTTTAGAATTTCAAATTTAGTAAATTGTGTAATTTCTGAATTCAAAAATGCCAAATTTAGTACATTTAGAAATGTCATATTTTTTTGCGTTCAGATAAACATAAAATGTATGAATAAATTTGTAGGGAATCCAGTTTTGAAATTTCAAATTTGGGAAATTTGGTAATTTCGGAATTTAAAAATTTGGTACACTTGAATTTTTGCAACCAAATAAACATAGCGTTTATAAATAATTTTTTAGGAAATTTAGTTTTGAAATTTTTGAATTTCGAATTTGGTAAATTTAGTAATTCCTAAATTAAAAAAGGTCGGTAAATTTAGAAATTTTCTATTTTTCGCAATCAGATAAACATAAAATGTATAAATAAATTTGTAGGGAATCCAGTTTTGACATTTTTGGAATTTCAAATTTGGGAAATTCGGTAGTTTCAAAATTTAAAAATTTGGTACATTTGAATTTTTGTCATAGCGTTCATAAAAATGATGGCACTTTTCTTTATTAGGGACATCGTACCCCGAATCACAATTCGGTACGATACACCTGTGTCCAACCATTTTCAGTTTGCAAAAACTTCCACTAAGTACTTAGAAACTATATTGTACATGTCACATCACTTAACTATTGTCAATAAAAAATAATTTTAATACTAAATATTACTATTCAATAAGAGCCCATGACAGAAACTGTTAAACTGTGTAGAGGCAGTAGTGGCGCTCTCTGTCGGTTTTTTTTTGGTACTACCACTTGGAAGTATATATTTACGGATATCATTTCATGGAGTCGGATAGGGCTGGTAGCCGGTGTAATGTCTTACTGCGCATGATTATTTTGAGGTTATGTTGTACAGGGTAACCAGCGATAAAGAGCGCATAATTTGTCTTATTTTATAATAATTTTATTTTGACACGTAAAAACAATGTCTCGGCGAAGAATTAATAGCGGGAGGCGTCAATCTCGTTTGAGAAGTTCCAGTAGTGGTCCAGGTGAACTTGAAGAGGATTCAGACGTGTTTGAAGCAGGTGAACTTAACTTTGGAAAGATGTTTATGTTTGGGATCTTTTTTTCATTTTCAATACTTTTTATCCTTTCTCACGGGATGTAATAAAAGATCAAGAAAAGGCGAGAAGGCACTTAAATTAAGGGAAAATAATGTATAAGGTATTGTCAAAGAATGTCTTGTAATTTAGCTGTTAATACTCTCGTTCTTTGAGCGAATTTAAGTTTTATCCCTTAATACCCTGCTAAAAAAGTCAGGAATCGTCACAAGTTTTAGCAGTTCTGACGATTTCTGAACGTCCTGACCATTCCTGACGAGTCTGATTATATCTGAAGATATGTTAATTCACAATCTCTCAGGGAGCTAATCGGCTAGCACCACAGGTAGGCTAGCATTTTCAGCTTCAGAGTCATTTAGTATATAAATATTAATCATTAAATACAAGTAAAAAGAGAATATGCAAAAACAAGTTTAAATAAATAATATTAATAACCTGGGGAATATATAAGTGATTACTTTTTATGACTGTCTGACGATTTCTGTCGAGAAACGTAGCAAAAGTGTTCAGAAATAGTCAAAAGTCCTGAGTTTTTCTGTTCATTTCTGACTTTTTTAGTAGGGTAACATTCAGTCATATATATAATTATTATATGCCTTATTGTCCATAACAATATTTTTATTCCAGCATGATTACAGGAATATTTAAGAATGTGTATTCAATTTTAAGGTAAAAGAGTCAAGTCCCATTTAATTAAATTTTATTTTAATTTTCAACTTTTCTATTAATTCTAATATCTGAATTCTAAATGAAACGTATGAAGATGTTATACATCCAGTTTACGAAACATATTTTTAAACTAATTTCCAAATATTCTCAATGTAAATTTCTCAAAACCGGACAACAGTAAATTATATTAACGATGTGTGTGTAAATTCTATATAAAAATAACACATTTGAACACATATTTACTATGAAAGATGTTTCAAAGGTTTTAACATTTTTGTATATGTTTTTGAAAGCATGCTGTTTTTAACTATTTAGTTGTAAGGCCTAATTAGTCAACTCTTATTGTAAGTCTTAAATTAAATCTTACACGAACAATTCTTACATTCTCATCATAACGAGAAGGTATTAGTTTTATGTGAAGACTATCTATCGCGGATTTCTTTAAATCTCCGCGTTTTTAGACCCCGTGATTCCGAAAAAAAAACGGTTCTACGATGGTCTGTCGTTTTTGTCGTTGTCAACTGTATACCGGATAACTTTTGAAAGACTAATCGGATTCAGTTGCAATTTAGCAGACAGTTTCAGAACCCAAAAGGAAAGACTGAGATCGTTAACCAGCTATTTTGGATTACAATTCAAAAAGTTAGAGCAATTTCAAACATTTTTTTACCATTTTTTTAAGATTTAAAAATTCTATGTACGGCTATCCGTAATACTCGAAAATTTGAACAATTTATCCTCACGACATTTTCGATAAAAACAAAAGTATCAGAGTTATAGCATTTTCAAAATAAAAAAGACAAACAAAAATGAACATTTTAAGCCAAACAACGCACGATGTGAAAAAAAGTCAAGAGAAGAGAAACGTTGATTTTTGGAAGCCCTACGTGATTATAAGATCAAATTTTTTAATTTTCTTAAAAAATCGAAAATTCAAATTTTGATCGCACAAAAAATAATGAAAAATCAAAAATTCGATTTTGCGGTCAAGATGTGCAAGATACGAAAAGAAATTAACTCACAAGAATTGTGCATCCAAAAAAGATCTACAAATTTTTTATTAATCACTTTTCTACAGGACACGTAGTTTTTGTTTTATTCGTAAAAAATATAAAAAATTAAATTTTTGGACGAACGACACAAGCTATGAAAAAATTGTGTAAACAAAAAGTTGCTCTTCCAAAAAAAAGTGAAAACTCATCCAAAATTTTCATCAATAATTTTTTGATAGAACGCATAGTTTTTTTTTAATCGTAAAAAATTACATTCTTTTTTTATACCATTAAGCCGTTTCCCTTTCGGCGAGCCTCTAGGGGTAGGCGTAACACTACCCGATTCGGGTAGTGTTTCTAGGTGGATAGTTTCTTGTAGTAAATAACTACAAGTGTGGGCTCACCACACCCACGACCGCCAACAGCAACGCAGTAGTATTATTCTCGAACGGTCACCCATCCAAGTACTAACCGCGCCCAACACTGCTTAACTTCAGTGATCTTACGGGAACTGGTGTTTCCAGCGTGGTATGGCCGTTGGCCATATAAAATAAGAAAAAGAAAATAAGAAAATCAAAATTTTGGAAAAATGACACAAGCAACGAAAAAAAATGAAAAGACAAAAGTTCTTTACTCAAAAAGGATCTATAGATTTTCTATAAACTCTTATTATAAAAATATATTAAAAATTAAAAAAAAAATAACTTTTGGAAAAGGGACACAAGATACAGTAACATTTCATTTAACAATTTTTTTGTCGCTGGATTCCGGCCGTCCGTTCGTCCGTCAACAAGATAACTCTGAAAAAAAATAAATGGATCATATCGAGCTTTGGCACACTTTTTTTAGGTCCTAAAAGAATGAATGAGTTCGTTAACCAGCATTCTTAGACCAAAGGTTATGGTTTTATCCATCGAAAATGCTATTCAAAAATCGAGTATTCCATTTTTACGCAAAACGATGAGAGATACGTGAAAAAAGGATAGAAGTAGAATTGAAGCCAAACGACGACCGATAAGTACAAAAGTTGAGAAGAAGAGTTGTAGCTTTTAAAAAGTCCTATAATTTTTCCGTGTACCATTTTTTTATGAGACTTGATATTTTTATTTTATTTTTCGAAAATACTATCAAAAAAATCGAAAATTCAAATTTTGAGCCAAACAACGCAAAATACGAGAAAAAGTCTCTAAAAGCAATTATATCTTTAAAAAAGTCTTATAAAATTTCTTTTCACCATTTTTTGATAGAACTTGTTATTTTGGTTCTATTTATCGAACATATTATGAAAAAAATCGAAAATTCAAATTTTGAGCCAAACGACGCAAAATATAGGGGAAAGTTTTGGGAGTAATTCCAGCATTTAAACATTCCTGCAACATTTCTTTGAACGATTTTTTGACAACTGAACACTTTTGACAACCAAAAGTCGAAAATGTCCACATTACGCCAAAAGACTCGTGATACTTAAAAAGTTTAAAAGAAGACTTGTAGGATTTTTTGTTTTATCCATAAAAAATAATATGAAAACAAAAATCCTATTATAAGCATAAGAACGCGAGATAGAGAAGAATTTCTAAATAAAGAATTGTAGCTTTTTATTGTAATTCCACGTGCAAAGAATGTGTAACCGAGCGCGAAGCGCGAGATAACAGGCGCGCTCAAACTTGCGAGCGAAGCGTGCGATGAGAATGTGCCCGCGCAGCGGGTAGCTTTTTTGAAAATAGAATTCGCTCTTTTTTTTTTAATTCTAAAAACAAGAGGGGATACAGATTTTTTAGATTGATTTAGAATTCTCGTGTTATTTGTTTAAATGACACGTTTGTTCCGCAACACTGCTCCGACTCAGGCTGCTGATCAATCTCTCTAACGATCACCCCAAGTGCCTCACAAAATTGCTATGTGTGGTTCCCCACTTGGGCCCATTAGTATCCACGGTCTTTGTTTCAGGGGTCATTCACTCTATTGTCACTCCATTGACTCCATACTCTTTAAGGTCTGCCCAAAGTTTACATCTATTTACCTTGTCAACTGCTTTTTCTAGGTCAACAAATGTACCGAAAACTTTCTTTCCTACTCTCAATCTTTTTTCTATGATCTGTTTTAAGCTAAATATTTGATCTGTACATGATCTTCCTGGCATAAATCCACTTTGGACTTCCTACATATTTTCTTCTGTAATTTTCATTACCCGGCGAATAAGTATTTTTGAGTATATTTTACTTACGGTACTTAATAAGCTGATACCTCTGTAATTATTGAAGTTGCTTTTATCTCCCTTTCTTTTGTATATTGGTACGATAATCGCTTTTCTCCAATCATCTGGGACTTCTCGCGTCTCAGTACATACATTTATTCATTCGAACAACCTGTGAGGTATGTGCTCGACACTGTATTTAAGGATTTCAGTGCTAATACTGTCTGCACCAGCAGCCTTACCGTTTTTTTTTGAGTTCTTAATTATATCTCTAACCTCAGTGACACAGACTTTTTCAATTGGGTTTTCTAATGCATTATGTTCTATGTCGCAGTTCTGTTGCCCGAAATCTTCACCTCCTAATAATTCTTTAAAAGAGTCTTAACCCTCCGTTTGGCACATGGGTCCAGCCATACCTTTCGCGATTTAAAATGTTTTTTTAGTATACTTCTGATTGAGCTAGTTTTTGCACATCGTGCTCGGCTTGGATAAAAAGAAGAAATTTTCTTGCAAATATTATAAAATAGACGAAACGTCTTAAGTGATTGTTAAATTTGTTTTTATTTTCAAATAAAAAGGAATTTTATTTACTTAAGGCTCTATCAGCATATGTTATATGGTTATCGGAACATGTGCCAAACGTAGGGTTGAAGCGTCTCTTATCCCATCTGTATCATATAGCATTTTACCTTTGCTGTTTCTCATGCTGACAAACTCTGTACTTTTAATTTCCTTCATCTCTTTAAATAATATAGTTTCATGGCTCCTTGAAAGTCGTTTTGTATTTTCTTCTCTTCTTCTGTTCTGATTTTATCTTAAATTTCCTTGACTAGTTGTTTAACTTTCCTCTTTTTGTGTCTGTAATCATTTTGAAGTATATTTCTCTCTTCATCGCTAAGACCTATGATGTTCAACGTTCTCTTGAACGCTTCTTTCTTTTCTTGTCGGGCTGCCTCAATTTCATCATTCCACCATGCATCACCAGATTTTCTTCCTACAACCGCCGTACCACAGACTTCGATCGCAGTTTTATCAATGATATCCCGTAACATAGTCCAAGTGCTATTTATATTTTTATACACCGCAGGCATGATTCGCGCGTATTACGTACCTGTATTCAGGAACTTAAGTAGCCCTTTATGGGTCAGTGGTGGGAGCAGTACAATAATGGCCTCATTATTGTACTGTACAATAATGGGGCCATTATTGTACTGCTCCCACCACTATCCACTATCCATTATTGTCTACGTATCATTGGAGCATTGAAGCAATACTTATCGTACATGATAATAATAATAATAATAATAATAATAATAATAGGGATGTGGCGACCCCATCGCCCGAGAGCTCCTGCTCTTGCAGTCAGCCGCGTTGCTTTGGGCTAACTCCCCAATGCAACGAATTATGCGGTTACGACACAAGTATCGCGCAGTGCCACCCACAATAGGCCTCTCTCGGATGGAGGCCATGGTTCAGTTGGGAGTGGCAATAGGAACGAACCGAGGCGACGACCAGGCAATGACCCCGGACAAACGCGAGAACATCGATTTAAATGGTCGGACCAACTCAGGAGGGACCTTCTTACCTGTTGGCAAAGAAGCTCACCGGCGCGGAGAGGATTCATGAAGAGGTTGCATGACCGTTGGGGCAATATGCACCCGGAATATGCTCATAAAACGCCTCAGTATTTGAGAGATCAGGTATCCTTCTTGCGAAAAAACGGATATGACGCTGTTTATCAACAGGAAGAGGAGCAACATCCTCCAGTGAACATTCCACCCGTTCCAGCAAGACCACCTTTGCAGATAGCCGATAATGTCAACATGAGAAGTAGGAGATCTATCCACCAAAAAGTCTTCCTCAGGATGGACAAATTAGCTGAAGCTAATACTGCTCTCCGCGATTTGCTCCCCGAAGATGTTAATCTCTGGAATCTGAACTGTGTAGTTTACGAGAAGGCGGTCTCCCTGCTTAGCGACGATAGAAGTAACGAAACTTCGGTACGTCTGAGTAAGACACGCGAGCGTATTGCACAGCTTCAGTTCAAAATTGAAACGGCGAGACGGCATGCATCAAATGTTCAGTGCGTGATTAGCTACATAACAGCAAATAAAAAGTTCACTCCAAAAGTTAGGGCACTTGCTCGAAACTTGAGGAAAGCAAATCACACGCTGAACAAGTGTAAACTGTCGACCATCAAGCAGCACTGGACGCAAAAAGTAAGATCTCTTTCAACAGCGAAACAGCGCCTTGAACGGCGAGTTAAGTGGATTCAGGAAAATTCCACCTTTTGTACTAATCCTTCCCGTCTGTTCAATAAAGCGTCATGTGTAGTTAAAAATCCGCCTAGTCGAGAAGAGATTCAAATCTTCTGGGAGCAAGTATATGGAGATACTTATCAGCTAAATGAAGACGCTTCCGATATATCACTCTTTCGTAACTTTTGCCAAAGGCAAAGGTTACAAGATCCAGAGGAAGAGTGTCCACTAATTACTGCTGAAGAAGTGAAGAAAGTTATCGCTAGAACTAAGAACTTTTCGGCGCCAGGGCCAGATAAAATCAACAACTTTTGGTGGAAGAAGTTTACTTCTACGCACCAACATCTAGCTCGTATATTTACTACTTTCTTAAACGGAGAACAACCCGTCCCGCAGTGGCTAGTGGAAGGACGCACGGTATTGATCCCTAAGGCCGGAGATTTGTCATGTCCAAAGAACTACAGGCCCATAGCTTGTTTAAACACCAGCTACAAGCTATTCACTGGCATCCTCAAAGAGAGGATATTGACATCTATCGAGCCGGTATGGAGTGCAATAGTCGAACAACGTGGATGCAAGAGAGGGCTGGCAGGTTGCAGGGAGAACCTGTTAATAGACAGGTGTATTACCCAGGATTCGATCAGGTATCGACGCAATCTGTCCATGGCTTGGATTGATTACCGTAAGGCATTCGATAACACGAACCATGAGCTTCTTATCAAGCTCCTTGAGTGCATGGAGGTGCATCAAAAAATAGTGAGATGCATAGAAGAGCTTATGCTCTTGTGGCGGACAAGATTTGTCATAACATCTGACAAAAGACAAGTGACTACAAGCTTTGTCACATATAAGAGGGGGGTCTTTCAAGGAGACTCTCTAAGTCCGATACTTTTCTGCATTTCCCTCTTGCCTCTATCTATTGTGCTCCGAGGCAAAAGCTCTGGATACCTATGTGGCCCGCCGAGCAGAAGAGAATATAAGGTCAACCACCTTTTATACATGGACGACCTTAAACTCTTTGCTTCCTCAAAAAAGGACCTTAACATCCTTGTAGGTGCGGTAAATAGGTATTCTAAAGCGATTGGCATGAGCTTCGGACTGGACAAGTGTGTCTGCGTCCACCTACACCAAGGAAGACTAGAAACTACATCATCCAGTGACGATCAGGATGTTCAACTCATAGGCGGAAATACCATTCAACATCTTGGTATTGGAGAAACATATACATATCTTGGAATACCGCAAGCGGAAACCCAAAATGTGCATAACTTGAAAACGGCCCTTGGAAAAAGGTATCGCCAAATTCTCAGAAAAATTTGGGCTTCCGAATTATCTGGAAAGAATAAGATCCAGGCGACCAATATGCTGGCCATTCCTATACTGCTCTACACGTTTGGTGCAGTAAAATGGAACGTCGATGAGTTAAAACAACTTGATCGAAGCACACGCAAGATGATTACAATTCAACGAAGTCTTCATCCTAGATCTTCCGTACCTCGAATATATCTCCCTCGCGATAAAGGAGGTAGAGGATTGCTAAGCTTAGAGTGTCTCCATCGGAGAACGGTTCTGGCTACAGCCTGTTCAGTTCTAAAAAGCACGGATTCCCTTATGCGACTCGTACATCAACATGAAGTCGCCAATGCTGCGGTGTTTCTATACCATGCAGCAGATAGGGCCGCAGAGGAGCTTGACCTCCCATTTGATTCCAGCGACATTACACATGGCCTAGCATCACTAAAACCTCTGGTGCTCAAAAGTCGTATACAGGAAGCAGAGCATACGCTTCTACTAAGAGAACATGCTGAGAAACCCCTCCATGGTAAGTTCTACGGCATCCTACGTAGAGAAGAGCTCTCGATGGGTCTGACCAACATGTTTCTCAAGTCTGCTGGATTGAGATCGGAGACCGAGGGATTTCTTTTTGCCTGTCAAGACGGCGTCATAGACACCTTAGTTTACCGCGAGCGCATAATGAATATACCTGTACGCGATACCAACTGCCGAGCGTGCAAGCTAGAGCCCGAAACACTTGGACATGTTCTCAGTGGATGCTCTAAATATG
>CAKNXH010066424.1:0-10614 GCA_932178445.1 Andricus quercusramuli | reverse complement strand
GGTGTTGATCTATTGCCCGTCTTGCCATACGCCCAGGGGGAACTCGAGTCAGTTGTGGAGAATGATCAGTGTAAGATCTACTGGAATTTCTCATTCTCAAGCACCAAACGTATCAGTGCTACGAAGCCTGACATTGTCCTCCAAGATCTGAAGAACAAGATCATTTACGTGATTGAATTCTCGGCACCAGCCGATGGTAATATCACGGCAAAGGAGGGAGAAAACGGGCGAAATATCAAGCACTTCTTTTCGAGCTGAGTAGGCTGTACCAAGGCTACAAAGTTCATCTTATAATTCTCATAATCGGCTGCCTTGGAGGTATGAAAGCTTCATTTATTAGCCAATTCAACAAGATTCCGGCTTGCCAGCGTCAGGCTCATTTCATCGCGAACCGGATGCAAAAGGCTGTTCTTCTGGGATCACTCCATCTGGTCCGTCAACACTATTCCTCTTAAATTCTGAAAAGATTGGTAGCTCTAAAAAAGTATCCAGAGGTGAAAACTTCATCTCCAACTGTCTTGTCTGTCGCGTAAGGTCATCCGCGGCTAGAGACCTGACTCCAAGGAACAGTGTTGCCCGATGTTATCACGCGTAAATTTCCCGCTCTTGCTTACCTTCTAGGACAGAAGGAGCAGAAGCGGATGACGTACACGTTCCAGTAGCTTTGGGATTGGTTTCTTTAAGGAATCATGATCGAAGCTTCCGGAGCCTACAACTTCTCATAATAATAGATCTTTATTAAGATGCCAACAACATATACAAAGTATTAAGAAAATATTAATGGAAGGGCACTTAAAGGGCCGAGGTACAGCTTAGAGCTGCTTTGCAACCTACAGATAAAGGGAGAGGTACAGAGGGGGGTCGTATTTTTGTCGAACATTTTTGAAATTTTTTGAAAATTTGGAAAATTTTTAAAATTTTCAAAAATTTTGAGAATTTGAAAATTTTTGAAAATTATAGAATTTTTTACAATTTCTGAAATTTTGGAAATTTTTGGATATTTTTGGAAATTTAAGAAATTGTTAGAAATTTTTGAAAATTATAGATATTTTCAAAAATGATTCAAATCTCCCAAAAAATTACAAATTTTCAAAAATATCCAAAATTTTCATATTGTTAAAAAGTTTTCAGACGAGCAAATATCAACCGGCTCAGTAAAAATCTTGTTAACCGGCGCTAAAAGTGAATTGTACCGATTCGACTCACCACGTCAGACCTCCCCTGTGATACATGATAATCGAGGGCACGAAACTTGCAAATCATGCCCTTGGAGTATAAAGTATAATGTGCACCATGGAACTACGTCGGTCGTTACGCCTTGTGTGTTTGCAATACTCGTCTCCGCCACGCGCTTCGCGCTCGTCTACGACTTGTATTGCAAACTTACACGCGGCGTATAATGACCGACTTAAGTTCCTTGGCGCAAAATGTACTATTATTGCTTCTAAGCGCTTCCCAAGTTGCCTCATCCATGCGTTCGTTTCTCTTATTCTGAAAATCTATTCGCACTTACGGTTTCTGTAAATTTTCAATCTTGATTCGCGTTTGTTTCGTTGTTTTTGTTCTCTTTCTTCTCCATCCCCGCCCTAAATTCATTCTGGAGACTAAAAGGTAATGATCAGTATTGCATTCGGAACCCCTCATGACTCTTGTATCTGTAACTAGTTCTCTTAGTCTTTCATCCGCAATAACGAAATCAATTATACTGCGTTTATTTCCTTTACACCAGGTGTACTTGTGGATCATTTTATGTCGAAACCAAGTATTTGTAATAAATAGGCCCTTTTCTATGCATAAGCTAACTTTTGAATTTTCCACCAAATGTACGAATGAAGTATTTTTTTTTGCAATATGATTTATAATGTGAAAATAGTATGATCCCCCCAACCCACACCCCGGTTACTCAAAAAAGTTCAATTTATGAAAATCGGATACATCACCTAAAGCTTAAAATCTGAGGTTTCTTTTATCTTCAAAATTATTAGTACTTAAGATACTCATCTGGAAAAGCTGCCTCAATTGTTTCGCTTTTTATCTTCGAAGATTCCTGCCATTTGATAATGTGCACTTCTGACTTCCCCTTTGTGATACTTTTTTTTATTTAAAGTGAATTAAATTGTTCGTGAACCAGAAAATAATTGCAAAATTAATCGCGCAAGAATAGACCAGATTACTGGGAGGTTTTTATTTTATTTTTCAAGAATTTATAGTTTATTATTTGTTTTGAGATTTGAAGGCGATAGAACCTTATTCTGTAAAGGCGCGCTATTGACTAGTTTTGAAGTGCGCACATGGACGATTCGAGGCGGTCAAGTTTCATGTTTCTTTCTTCTTTTTTTTTGTCTCTTAGAAAAGACGGTTATTTTAACTTTGAAATCTGTTAAAATTGTAATAATATAAATTTATTGAAATGATAAATTTTTTAGGGTATCTGAGAATAAAATGTAATGCAAAATAAGAAACAAATATTAAAGTAATCATCAAAAATAAAATTTTTACTTTGTTTTGCAGTATCTGCATAAGCAGCCCCAGACCGAGGTACAGAAAGATATATAATATACATTTGATATAATAGAGTTGAACATGAAGTATACAAGTTCGCATTTCCGACTAAATCGAGTGCGAAGCACGAGATGCGCGATGAGAATATGTTTCTTAAAGCCGAAGGTGCTTTAACAAAAGAGAACTCACAATTACTGAATTACAGTTGTTGATGCTTTGACCTTTAATTTTAAAAGGCCTGTGCAGAAATGTGTGGGAAATACAAAGACCGAGCGCGTAACAACTTCCACTTTCTGCATGATTCCTGGAAAAGAATAGAGAAAATTGAAACTTTTCTAAATTGAAGCCTAAAATCTCCTCTTCAAAATGAGATCAAGAACATATTGAAATATTTACTGGTTCTCGAATTATCATGAAAAATGTGGAATCGTGCCCCCCTAATAGTACGGGACGTTGCTGGAACGTTCCAAAGAGGACTTACCGTTAATGTTATTATTATCAATAAATATCGCATAAACCGTAAATGATTGGTCAAAATCGATGTCAGTTTATAATGTGGATATCATATTATAATGTAGTATGCGGTACTTAAAACTCAAAAATGACATCCATTTTTACTTATCTTTTACGGTTTACGGGACATTTTACACGTCCCGGGAAAGTGCCTGGAACGTTCCGAAGGTATACGTGGAACGTTCCAGGAACGTTCCGTGCTATTCGGGCTAAGACAAAAATCGGTTCGTCGAGTCGCAGTCGATCTTCTATGTTTTGTTAACGCATGGGAAACAATAGACGAAAGACTGTGATCACCACTCGTCCGACCGAGTTTCATCTTGAGCAAGCTTTCACATTTTTCATGATGATTCGAGAACCAGTAAATATTATTTCACTATGTTCTTTGCCTCTAATTGGCATCTAACTCATCTTTTGAAAACTACTTACATGCTAGAGATGAAATTATTTACAGTATACAAATTACTTTGAAATAAAAATACTTTCGAGCAGAAGAGTAATTCTAAACTTTTTGTTTTAATTTCACTGCAAGGCAATGACAGCGATTTGTCTGGCGGAGTTAATTTATAAAGAGGAACACCGCTAAATTTGTAGCTCATAAAAGTTTGAATTGACTAGAGTATTCATTTCTTTTTTACTTTAATTTAAATTTTTTATAAAGTAAGGTAACTCGTTACGCGCAATCTCTTGAAACTATATAAAAACGTTCTTGAATAATTTGATCAAAAAGTCCCAAAATTGACCATGTTACTTTTAAATCTTTAAAATTGTAACCGGAAATATGTAAAATCGAAAAGTTTGTAATTGAAAACTCAGTAAAAAGAAACTAATTGGGTTGAATTGCGGCGAATTAACATTTTTTAATTCGCCCGAATTCCGTTTTCTCATTCGTTTAAACGAATTGAGCCAGCGAGAATTGAATGCGTTTCAACTCGTTTTAATTCGTGCTCAAGGTCATTTCGAAGAAAGTTAATAAAAATTGCTTCCCTCGAGACTCGAACCAGGGATCCCAAGTGTAGTCCAGCGGGCGACCACTGCGAGCTACGGGGCTCATTGATATTTATTTACAACGGATGCTTTATGCCCGGCGAGTTGGTTATAACTTACGAATTCGATTGAATAGGCCAGCCTTTAATTGTATTCGTGCTGACGAATTCAGGGGAATTAGAGCTTGACCTTAAATCTCGCGAATTAAAATGAATTGACTTGTTCGCTGAATTCGGACGGATAGCAAATTTGAAGATTAAATTACTTAATTCCGAATTTACACTAATTCACAATCTGCTCCAATTCCAGATTGTCGCAAGGCGAGATTCGCGGAGGCTCTAGCGAATTCATCTCAATTCGCCTTAATTAGTTTTTTTTATTTATATTATTTATTTTATTATTTAGTTTTAATTAAAAAGTTGAAAATTGTGCAATTTGAAATTGAAAGTGATAGTTGCTGATAATTAAGCAAAGTTTTAAGCCAAATTATATATATTTTTTAATTAAAAGCGTTCAAAAATGAATTGAAAAATTGAAAGCGTTTGTAATTATAGAAATTTAAAGTGTTTCTGTCTATAGTCTATTCCAGACAGAGTACAGTAGTCGGTCTCAATCGAAGTGTCAGTCACCGATTTCAATGAAATTTCGCTATGTTGTATAGGACAAAAAAATGCGAGACAAATAGATTTTATTTTCTGCTGAAAAACTTTTAAAAGGATGAAATGCACTCCTAAAGTTCCCAAGCGAAACCCGTTTCTTCAAGATACACGCGAATTTCAATTGTAGCATTTTCGATTCGGGCGTTCCTAGAATTACGCCGCAGCGTGGTTTCTGATGAGACGATCGGCGGGGGTATGTTCCATAGTCCAGGCGCGGATCTAGAGGTGGGTGGGGCACGGCGGCTTGCCCCCCCCCCCCCCCCCCCCCGCCACGATTTTTTGAAATAAGATAATTGAAGTTTACTATCCCAGCAAAAAGAAACTAATTTGCGAGGATTGCGACGAATTAGCATATTTAAATTCGCCTGAATTCGGCTTTCTGATACGTTGAAACGAACTGAGCCAGCACGAATTGAGTGCTTGTCAATTTGCCTTAATTCGTGGTCAAGGTAATTTCGAAAGAAATTAATAAAAATTGCATGCCTCGAGTCTCGAACCAGCGATGCCGAGTGTATAAGTCCAGAGGAGAACACTGAGATACAGGAATCATTAATACATATATACAACAGATCCTATACGCCCCTGCGCGTTAGTTATACCTTAAGAATTCGATTGAGTAGGCCAGTTTTTAACTGTATTCGCGCTGGCTAATTCTGGCGAATTGGAGCTTGACTTAAAATCTAGCGGAATAAAATGAATTTTCCGACACAGAAATTAATTCGACTTGACACTTTCAAATGAATAAGGTCTCCTAAGATATTTTCGCTGACTTCAGACGAATAGGATATTTGAAAACTATATTACTCTTCATGAATTTACACACATAAAAAGCCATCGTAATTACGGGGACTAAGGTCACGATTACTAGCATGTTTACCCTAACTGCATAAATTAAAAAATGGAAAAATTAGTTTACTTAAAAAAAAAACTAAAACGTAAAGTCTAAAACTACAAAAGGTATGGTTTCCCTTGGACTTCGGGTATGAAACGTCACCTGCTGTAAATTGTTTTTACAGTTTTGCGGAAAAAACAATAGGCGATAGTTTCGTACCCCAACTCCGAGCGAGATGGAACCCCATCTTAAAATTAGGTGTAACAAAATTAATCCCACAGTTTTTACTGTGTTAATTAAAAGACTTCAGTGTCAGAATTATTAAACTGTATATTATTTTAATTGTTTCTTTGAAGAAAAATTGTTGAGCTACCAAGCACGAAATACGTATTATCATTCAAGAAGCATAATTCGACGCCTCCATTCAATACAAGTCTATATGCTGACAGCGCCGTCTATGAGACTATATGCGAAATGGGCCGTGTATGAGACTATATGAAATTTGTACCGAGTATGAGAGTATCTGCATTCTAGCAACTTTTCAGGAGAGCTGTTTGAAGTTTGAAATGTTTAAAAAAAGTCATAGGTGCACTCTAAAATAATGTAAATGGTTGCTTATGTTTACTCAACTTCTAATCTCAATATTGCCCCCAAAATTCTGTCAATGAACGAGTTTCAAATCAATAAAAAGTTAATAATAAGTAGATGACTTTTCTCAGAATGGGTATAATTTTAATAAGAACTAACTAAAATGAATAAATTTGAAATACAGGGTGACCCATTTTAATCTATAATCCCAAATATTTTCTAAACTACCCCATCAACATAAAAAACGGTTGATACAAAAGTTGACCAGGACATAGGGGGCCATTTAACTGTACCATTTATTTTGACCTTGAGATCAATTTTCAAGATCATTTCAAGGTCAAGATGATTTTTTTAAATGGATACCCCTATTTTTGACTGCAGATGTGAATAGAGCGGAAAATTTTACGTCAAAAATGTACTATGGAAATTTTGTTTTCGTGACCTTGAAGAGGTCAAAAAACAAGCTCAAATGTACAAAAACTATCAGATGCCCTTTTTCTGATTTTACGTGATTTTCCGGGTAAAGCACACGTTTAATATGCTTTAAAAAAGTCGATAAAATGTGGAAATGTGAACCACCTTCACCACCTTGTCAGCCACGACCTCCAGGTCAATTTTCAAGGTCATTTAAAGGTCAAGACGATTTTTAAAAATAGAAATCCCTATTTTAGACTGCGGGCTCGTAAAGAACGGGGAATTGTACGTGAAAATTGGTATTGTGAAATCCTTCATTTTAACCTACAGAAGGTCACATCAAGGTCAATTATTTAAAAAGCGCTTGGAAGTTTTTTTTTCAATTTACTGGTTTTCTGGGCAATCTCAACGTTGAAGGTGCCTTCCACAAGTACAAGATAAGTTGCACAAATTTCGACGACCTTGACTAAATTGACCTTCAAGTGTATTTTCCAGGTTTATGAAGGTCAATGTCATTTTTTTAAATAAAAAAGTTGCCGTTTTTTTTTACAAAAGTTTGATTTAATTTTAGCATTTTTCAGAAACAACAACGTGGACGTAGTAAATTCTCTTTCCTTTGGGGTGCTTGACGTCGTTGTTCCTGGGTAATGCTAAAAGTAAATCAAACTATTGTAAAAAAAACGGCAACTTTTTTATTTTAAAGAATGACATTGACCTTCATAAACCTGGAAAATACACTTGAAGGTCAATTTAGTCAAGGTCGTCGAATTTTGTGCAACTTATCTTGTACTTGTTGTAGGCACCTTCAACGTTGAGTATACCCAGAAAACCAGTAAATTAAAAAAAAGCTTCTGAGCGCTTATTAAATAATTTACCTTGATATGACATTCTACAGTTCAAAATAAAAGATTTTGAAATACCAATTTTTACGTACAATTTACCGTTCTTTACGAGTCCACAGTCTAAAATAGGGATTTCTATTTAAAAAATGGTCCTGACCTTTAAATGACCTTAACAATTGACCTGAAGGTCGTGGCTGACAAGGTGGTCGAAGTGGTTCACATTTTTACATTTTATCGACTTTTTTAAAGCATCTTAAACGCTTGCTTTACCCAGAAAACTACGTAAATTCAGAAAAAGGGCATCTGATCGTTTTTGTGCATTTGACCTTGTTTTTTGACCTCTTCAAAGTCACAGAAACAAAATTTCCATAGTACATTTTTGACGTAAAATTTTCCGCTCTATTCAAATCTGCAGTCAAAAATAGGGGTATCCATTTAAAAAAATCATCTTGACCTTGAAATGACCTTGAAAATTGATCTCAAGGTCAAAATAAATGGTACAGTTAAATGGCCCCCTATGTCCTGGTCAACTTTTGTATCAACCATTTTTTATGTTGATGGGGTAGTTTAGAAAATATTTGGGATTATATATTAAAATGGGTCACCCTGTATATAAATCAGTGAAGTTGATGTTTTAAGTATATGGATGTTTTTTAATAATTTTCCTGTATGCAAATTACTTGAAAGCTGTAGGAAATGAAGGAAAAGCAAAATGCTTATATTCGAGGTTATGTTATTATATATAACCTCCAAATGTCACATAGTATCCTTGGTGTGAATACAACACACAGGGTTGCCACCACTGCATTAAAAAACCGTACCTCTTATTTAATAACAAGAAAGTATAATGCCGTCGATAATTGTATTTCGACGGTGACTTTTGAATAAGATCATATAAATGTAATTTCCTGTGTTGTGTTTTGAAAAAAATGTACTTTTTGTAGGATATTTACATTCTTTCGCATATTTTTAATTTCTCTTATTTTGTCGTCCTTGCTTCGGAATGTCTGGCATGCTATAGATCCATAATGCACGCAAAATTGAATAAAAAGACTAATTTATATATTCCTTATTATTCCTTTAATACTTTACAGAATTGTAAAATATTTTAACAAACGATGCAGGATTATTTACTCTATTAGAATATAATAATAACTCAAAATCGTCAAACATGCAGATAGTCTCATACTCGGTACAAATTTCATATAGTCTCATACACGACCCATTTCGCATATAGTCTCATAGACGGCGCTGTCAGCATATAGACTTGTATTAAATGGAGGTGTCGAATTATATTCTGAAATATAAACACTACTACATGTTTTTGACCTAAATTACCGGGCACAACATTTTTATTCTGGAGCATAAATTAGCACTAAATAGGCACTAAATTATGGCATAGTGCCCATATCTATATGACAATGTTGTAATTCCAGCTTCCGGGACCTTTTATTTATTGCATTTATTAATATGTTGGCCCACCTTCCACCTGCAGGTACTCATACTTCGCTACTAAACATGGTCGTGAAACGCGGCAAGTGATTAGTAGATTCGTTGGAGTCAGTCGTTGTTTCGGAACTCTACATTCTGCTTGCGCATTCGTCATGATTCGCGAATATACACACTGGAGAGCCCGTCTAGGGACCCGACAATCGCACTGGAGAGCCCTATAGGGATCCAACATTCATCCTAGAGAGCCCGTTTATAGGGTTCCTACATTCATCCTGAAGAGTCCTACAGCGATCCAACATTCATACTGGAGAGCCCATTTATAAGGATCCATCTTTTTTACATACGCTAGTTCCAATGCTAACAACTGAGACCAGCGATTCAAAATATTGATTTTATTTACATTAAATGGCAAGAGCCAAACACAACTTGACACACACGCAAGGACATACCTACACATAAATGAAAGAAAGTCAAAAATTAAAAATGTGATCATCACAGCCATCTGCCATGTACGCGGGATGGCCACAGAAGGCGATTATAGCCGTTATCATTGTTCACGCCCAGTCTTGTGCTGCCGATGCACGCTGCCCTTCATCATCCTTCTTGGGTGTTGAAGTCGTCACGGTCGCGGGACGGATCCTCGGCTTCTTCGTCTGTGGCCTCGAGGTGCCAGCATCAGCGGGACTCAGAGTGGGCACCCTCTCGCGCTTCCCTGGATGGGGAGTGGGAGTTTCCATAGTTTCTTCGGTCTGAGTACCGTTTCGGCTGGACACTCTCCTCGCCTTAGCCATCTTCTTGAATTCTCTCCCCTTTTTGTCGGCGGCCGTTCCAACTTCTATTGGAACGAAACTGAACCGGAAATCGGCATTACGAATGGTGGAATCCAGCTTACACGCCAGATCCTTTACTTCATCTAGCCCATGCCTAATTGGCATGAACATGTTCCTCTTGGTATCCGAATAATCCTGCATCCTTTAGTCAATGTAGGTGTAGGCCATGTGCAAATTGCGTTGGTGGTGTTTCGCATGCAACATAACCACACTGTCAATCGCGACTTGGTTTTAGCAACCAGGGGAGCCTCGACAGCAACCTTTTTGTTGTTCGGAGAGGACGTTGTTCTCCTCACAATATTTATAGACGAAGTCAGAAATGATAGCCGTTAGACACTTATACCACCTCTTTGGGTATCATATACGTTACGCCCTCCATTATAAAAGAGGGCAAGTGATCTGGGTTCTCCAAAATGTTTTGAAGGGCCTTAGAAAGGGCGGGGTGCAGCACCTCCAGGTATTCGTACCAGAAGCCGTGAAGCCCATCCGCAACCGGGGCTTTTCAGTTCTTATCCCTCCTTAGCATATGGGTGACATCGGAGGCTGATTGTGAGATGGATAGATTATTCATCCAAGGTCAACTCTGTACTTTTCTAGAAGGAGACACGTCGTGTCCAGCTGACTTGACCTATGAGTACCCTAGATGTTTGACCAATATCTGCCCATTTTCTCCGCCCTAGGTGGTTCACTATGTCTTGTTTTTGCCATCTGCAAGTCCGCAATAGAGACGTTTTTCTTCTGCCAAAAAAGTCTTATTGTCATTCTTCCTCGCGAACGCTCTCTTAAATCGTCGCAGTCGCGCTGACAGGACCATAAGTCTCTGTTAGTCAATCATTTCGTCTAGGTTCGTAGGTATTCTGGAATGGATGTTATGTAGGCGAAGGATCTCCTCCACATGACGAGTCAGTCTCTGAGACCGATTGCCCTTTCGAAATTGGTACGACCGTTTCAGTTTTGCTCTTATTTTATTAATCTTGCCTTAAAGTCGAAACTTC
>CAKNXH010066423.1:0-10615 GCA_932178445.1 Andricus quercusramuli | reverse complement strand
GGTGTTGATCTATTGCCCGTCTTGCCATACGCCCAGGGGGAACTCGAGTCAGTTGTGGAGAATGATCAGTGTAAGATCTACTGGAATTTCTCATTCTCAAGCACCAAACGTATCAGTGCTACGAAGCCTGACATTGTCCTCCAAGATCTGAAGAACAAGATCATTTACGTGATTGAATTCTCGGCACCAGCCGATGGTAATATCACGGCAAAGGAGGGAGAAAACGGGCAAAATATCAAGCACTTCTTTTCGAGCTGAGTAGGCTGTACCAAGGCTACAAAGTTCATCTTATAATTCTCATAATCGGCTGCCTTGGAGGTATGAAAGCTTCATTTATTAGCCAATTCAACAAGATTCCGGCTTGCCAGCGTCAGGCTCATTTCATCGCGAACCGGATGCAAAAGGCTGTTCTTCTGGGATCACTCCATCTGGTCCGTCAACACTATTCCTCTTAAATTCTGAAAAGATTGGTAGCTCTAAAAAAGTATCCAGAGGTGAAAACTTCATCTCCAACTGTCTTGTCTGTCGCGTAAGGTCATCCGCGGCTAGAGACCTGACTCCAAGGAACAGTGTTGCCCGATGTTATCACGCGTAAATTTCCCGCTCTTGCTTACCTTCTAGGACAGAAGGAGCAGAAGCGGATGACGTACACGTTCCAGTAGCTTTGGGATTGGTTTCTTTAAGGAATCATGATCGAAGCTTCCGGAGCCTACAACTTCTCATAATAATAGATCTTTATTAAGATGCCAACAACATATACAAAGTATTAAGAAAATATTAATGGAAGGGCACTTAAAGGGCCGAGGTACAGCTTAGAGCTGCTTTGCAACCTACAGATAAAGGGAGAGGTACAGAGGGGGGTCGTATTTTTGTCGAACATTTTTGAAATTTTTTGAAAATTTGGAAAATTTTTAAAATTTTCAAAAATTTTGAGAATTTGAAAATTTTTGAAAATTATAGAATTTTTTACAATTTCTGAAATTTTGGAAATTTTTGGATATTTTTGGAAATTTAAGAAATTGTTAGAAATTTTTGAAAATTATAGATATTTTCAAAAATTATTCAAATCTCCCAAAAAATTACAAATTTTCAAAAATATCCAAAATTTTCATATTGTTAAAAAGTTTTCAGACGAGCAAATATCAACCGGCTCAGTAAAAATCTTGTTAACCGGCGCTAAAAGTGAATTGTACCGATTCGACTCACCACGTCAGACCTCCCCTGTGATACATGATAATCGAGGGCACGAAACTTGCAAATCATGCCCTTGGAGTATAAAGTATAATGTGCACCATGGAACTACGTCGGTCGTTACGCCTTGTGTGTTTGCAATACTCGTCTCCGCCACGCGCTTCGCGCTCGTCTACGACTTGTATTGCAAACTTACACGCGGCGTATAATGACCGACTTAAGTTCCTTGGCGCAAAATGTACTATTATTGCTTCTAAGCGCTTCCCAAGTTGCCTCATCCATGCGTTCGTTTCTCTTATTCTGAAAATCTATTCGCACTTACGGTTTCTGTAAATTTTCAATCTTGATTCGCGTTTGTTTCGTTGTTTTTGTTCTCTTTCTTCTCCATCCCCGCCCTAAATTCATTCTGGAGACTAAAAGGTAATGATCAGTATTGCATTCGGAACCCCTCATGACTCTTGTATCTGTAACTAGTTCTCTTAGTCTTTCATCCGCAATAACGAAATCAATTATACTGCGTTTATTTCCTTTACACCAGGTGTACTTGTGGATCATTTTATGTCGAAACCAAGTATTTGTAATAAATAGGCCCTTTTCTATGCATAAGCTAACTTTTGAATTTTCCACCAAATGTACGAATGAAGTATTTTTTTTTGCAATATGATTTATAATGTGAAAATAGTATGATCCCCCCAACCCACACCCCGGTTACTCAAAAAAGTTCAATTTATGAAAATCGGATACATCACCTAAAGCTTAAAATCTGAGGTTTCTTTTATCTTCAAAATTATTAGTACTTAAGATACTCATCTGGAAAAGCTGCCTCAATTGTTTCGCTTTTTATCTTCGAAGATTCCTGCCATTTGATAATGTGCACTTCTGACTTCCCCTTTGTGATACTTTTTTTTATTTAAAGTGAATTAAATTGTTCGTGAACCAGAAAATAATTGCAAAATTAATCGCGCAAGAATAGACCAGATTACTGGGAGGTTTTTATTTTATTTTTCAAGAATTTATAGTTTATTATTTGTTTTGAGATTTGAAGGCGATAGAACCTTATTCTGTAAAGGCGCGCTATTGACTAGTTTTGAAGTGCGCACATGGACGATTCGAGGCGGTCAAGTTTCATGTTTCTTTCTTCTTTTTTTTTGTCTCTTAGAAAAGACGGTTATTTTAACTTTGAAATCTGTTAAAATTGTAATAATATAAATTTATTGAAATGATAAATTTTTTAGGGTATCTGAGAATAAAATGTAATGCAAAATAAGAAACAAATATTAAAGTAATCATCAAAAATAAAATTTTTACTTTGTTTTGCAGTATCTGCATAAGCAGCCCCAGACCGAGGTACAGAAAGATATATAATATACATTTGATATAATAGAGTTGAACATGAAGTATACAAGTTCGCATTTCCGACTAAATCGAGTGCGAAGCACGAGATGCGCGATGAGAATATGTTTCTTAAAGCCGAAGGTGCTTTAACAAAAGAGAACTCACAATTACTGAATTACAGTTGTTGATGCTTTGACCTTTAATTTTAAAAGGCCTGTGCAGAAATGTGTGGGAAATACAAAGACCGAGCGCGTAACAACTTCCACTTTCTGCATGATTCCTGGAAAAGAATAGAGAAAATTGAAACTTTTCTAAATTGAAGCCTAAAATCTCCTCTTCAAAATGAGATCAAGAACATATTGAAATATTTACTGGTTCTCGAATTATCATGAAAAATGTGGAATCGTGCCCCCCTAATAGTACGGGACGTTGCTGGAACGTTCCAAAGAGGACTTACCGTTAATGTTATTATTATCAATAAATATCGCATAAACCGTAAATGATTGGTCAAAATCGATGTCAGTTTATAATGTGGATATCATATTATAATGTAGTATGCGGTACTTAAAACTCAAAAATGACATCCATTTTTACTTATCTTTTACGGTTTACGGGACATTTTACACGTCCCGGGAAAGTGCCTGGAACGTTCCGAAGGTATACGTGGAACGTTCCAGGAACGTTCCGTGCTATTCGGGCTAAGACAAAAATCGGTTCGTCGAGTCGCAGTCGATCTTCTATGTTTTGTTAACGCATGGGAAACAATAGACGAAAGACTGTGATCACCACTCGTCCGACCGAGTTTCATCTTGAGCAAGCTTTCACATTTTTCATGATGATTCGAGAACCAGTAAATATTATTTCACTATGTTCTTTGCCTCTAATTGGCATCTAACTCATCTTTTGAAAACTACTTACATGCTAGAGATGAAATTATTTACAGTATACAAATTACTTTGAAATAAAAATACTTTCGAGCAGAAGAGTAATTCTAAACTTTTTGTTTTAATTTCACTGCAAGGCAATGACAGCGATTTGTCTGGCGGAGTTAATTTATAAAGAGGAACACCGCTAAATTTGTAGCTCATAAAAGTTTGAATTGACTAGAGTATTCATTTCTTTTTTACTTTAATTTAAATTTTTTATAAAGTAAGGTAACTCGTTACGCGCAATCTCTTGAAACTATATAAAAACGTTCTTGAATAATTTGATCAAAAAGTCCCAAAATTGACCATGTTACTTTTAAATCTTTAAAATTGTAACCGGAAATATGTAAAATCGAAAAGTTTGTAATTGAAAACTCAGTAAAAAGAAACTAATTGGGTTGAATTGCGGCGAATTAACATTTTTTAATTCGCCCGAATTCCGTTTTCTCATTCGTTTAAACGAATTGAGCCAGCGAGAATTGAATGCGTTTCAACTCGTTTTAATTCGTGCTCAAGGTCATTTCGAAGAAAGTTAATAAAAATTGCTTCCCTCGAGACTCGAACCAGGGATCCCAAGTGTAGTCCAGCGGGCGACCACTGCGAGCTACGGGGCTCATTGATATTTATTTACAACGGATGCTTTATGCCCGGCGAGTTGGTTATAACTTACGAATTCGATTGAATAGGCCAGCCTTTAATTGTATTCGCGCTGACGAATTCAGGGGAATTAGAGCTTGACCTTAAATCTCGCGAATTAAAATGAATTGACTTGTTCGCTGAATTCGGACGGATAGCAAATTTGAAGATTAAATTACTTAATTCCGAATTTACACTAATTCACAATCTGCTCCAATTCCAGATTGTCGCAAGGCGAGATTCGCGGAGGCTCTAGCGAATTCATCTCAATTCGCCTTAATTAGTTTTTTTTATTTATATTATTTATTTTATTATTTAGTTTTAATTAAAAAGTTGAAAATTGTGCAATTTGAAATTGAAAGTGATAGTTGCTGATAATTAAGCAAAGTTTTAAGCCAAATTATATATATTTTTTAATTAAAAGCGTTCAAAAATGAATTGAAAAATTGAAAGCGTTTGTAATTATAGAAATTTAAAGTGTTTCTGTCTATAGTCTATTCCAGACAGAGTACAGTAGTCGGTCTCAATCGAAGTGTCAGTCACCGATTTCAATGAAATTTCGCTATGTTGTATAGGACAAAAAAATGCGAGACAAATAGATTTTATTTTCTGCTGAAAAACTTTTAAAAGGATGAAATGCACTCCTAAAGTTCCCAAGCGAAACCCGTTTCTTCAAGATACACGCGAATTTCAATTGTAGCATTTTCGATTCGGGCGTTCCTAGAATTACGCCGCAGCGTGGTTTCTGATGAGACGATCGGCGGGGGTATGTTCCATAGTCCAGGCGCGGATCTAGAGGTGGGTGGGGCACGGCGGCTTGCCCCCCCCCCCCCCCCCCCCCGCCACGATTTTTTGAAATAAGATAATTGAAGTTTACTATCCCAGCAAAAAGAAACTAATTTGCGAGGATTGCGACGAATTAGCATATTTAAATTCGCCTGAATTCGGCTTTCTGATACGTTGAAACGAACTGAGCCAGCACGAATTGAGTGCTTGTCAATTTGCCTTAATTCGTGGTCAAGGTAATTTCGAAAGAAATTAATAAAAATTGCATGCCTCGAGTCTCGAACCAGCGATGCCGAGTGTATAAGTCCAGAGGAGAACACTGAGATACAGGAATCATTAATACATATATACAACAGATCCTATACGCCCCTGCGCGTTAGTTATACCTTAAGAATTCGATTGAGTAGGCCAGTTTTTAACTGTATTCGCGCTGGCTAATTCTGGCGAATTGGAGCTTGACTTAAAATCTAGCGGAATAAAATGAATTTTCCGACACAGAAATTAATTCGACTTGACACTTTCAAATGAATAAGGTCTCCTAAGATATTTTCGCTGACTTCAGACGAATAGGATATTTGAAAACTATATTACTCTTCATGAATTTACACACATAAAAAGCCATCGTAATTACGGGGACTAAGGTCACGATTACTAGCATGTTTACCCTAACTGCATAAATTAAAAAATGGAAAAATTAGTTTACTTAAAAAAAAAAGCTAAAACGTAAAGTCTAAAACTACAAAAGGTATGGTTTCCCTTGGACTTCGGGTATGAAACGTCACCTGCTGTAAATTGTTTTTACAGTTTTGCGGAAAAAACAATAGGCGATAGTTTCGTACCCCAACTCCGAGCGAGATGGAACCCCATCTTAAAATTAGGTGTAACAAAATTAATCCCACAGTTTTTACTGTGTTAATTAAAAGACTTCAGTGTCAGAATTATTAAACTGTATATTATTTTAATTGTTTCTTTGAAGAAAAATTGTTGAGCTACCAAGCACGAAATACGTATTATCATTCAAGAAGCATAATTCGACGCCTCCATTCAATACAAGTCTATATGCTGACAGCGCCGTCTATGAGACTATATGCGAAATGGGCCGTGTATGAGACTATATGAAATTTGTACCGAGTATGAGAGTATCTGCATTCTAGCAACTTTTCAGGAGAGCTGTTTGAAGTTTGAAATGTTTAAAAAAAGTCATAGGTGCACTCTAAAATAATGTAAATGGTTGCTTATGTTTACTCAACTTCTAATCTCAATATTGCCCCCAAAATTCTGTCAATGAACGAGTTTCAAATCAATAAAAAGTTAATAATAAGTAGATGACTTTTCTCAGAATGGGTATAATTTTAATAAGAACTAACTAAAATGAATAAATTTGAAATACAGGGTGACCCATTTTAATCTATAATCCCAAATATTTTCTAAACTACCCCATCAACATAAAAAACGGTTGATACAAAAGTTGACCAGGACATAGGGGGCCATTTAACTGTACCATTTATTTTGACCTTGAGATCAATTTTCAAGATCATTTCAAGGTCAAGATGATTTTTTTAAATGGATACCCCTATTTTTGACTGCAGATGTGAATAGAGCGGAAAATTTTACGTCAAAAATGTACTATGGAAATTTTGTTTTCGTGACCTTGAAGAGGTCAAAAAACAAGCTCAAATGTACAAAAACTATCAGATGCCCTTTTTCTGATTTTACGTGATTTTCCGGGTAAAGCACACGTTTAATATGCTTTAAAAAAGTCGATAAAATGTGGAAATGTGAACCACCTTCACCACCTTGTCAGCCACGACCTTCAGGTCAATTTTCAAGGTCATTTAAAGGTCAAGACGATTTTTAAAAATAGAAATCCCTATTTTAGACTGCGGGCTCGTAAAGAACGGGGAATTGTACGTGAAAATTGGTATTGTGAAATCCTTCATTTTAACCTACAGAAGGTCACATCAAGGTCAATTATTTAAAAAGCGCTTGGAAGTTTTTTTTTCAATTTACTGGTTTTCTGGGCAATCTCAACGTTGAAGGTGCCTTCCACAAGTACAAGATAAGTTGCACAAATTTCGACGACCTTGACTAAATTGACCTTCAAGTGTATTTTCCAGGTTTATGAAGGTCAATGTCATTTTTTTAAATAAAAAAGTTGCCGTTTTTTTTTACAAAAGTTTGATTTAATTTTAGCATTTTTCAGAAACAACAACGTGGACGTAGTAAATTCTCTTTCCTTTGGGGTGCTTGACGTCGTTGTTCCTGGGTAATGCTAAAAGTAAATCAAACTATTGTAAAAAAAACGGCAACTTTTTTATTTTAAAGAATGACATTGACCTTCATAAACCTGGAAAATACACTTGAAGGTCAATTTAGTCAAGGTCGTCGAATTTTGTGCAACTTATCTTGTACTTGTTGTAGGCACCTTCAACGTTGAGTATACCCAGAAAACCAGTAAATTAAAAAAAAGCTTCTGAGCGCTTATTAAATAATTTACCTTGATATGACATTCTACAGTTCAAAATAAAAGATTTTGAAATACCAATTTTTACGTACAATTTACCGTTCTTTACGAGTCCACAGTCTAAAATAGGGATTTCTATTTAAAAAATGGTCCTGACCTTTAAATGACCTTAACAATTGACCTGAAGGTCGTGGCTGACAAGGTGGTCGAAGTGGTTCACATTTTTACATTTTATCGACTTTTTTAAAGCATCTTAAACGCTTGCTTTACCCAGAAAACTACGTAAATTCAGAAAAAGGGCATCTGATCGTTTTTGTGCATTTGACCTTGTTTTTTGACCTCTTCAAAGTCACAGAAACAAAATTTCCATAGTACATTTTTGACGTAAAATTTTCCGCTCTATTCAAATCTGCAGTCAAAAATAGGGGTATCCATTTAAAAAAATCATCTTGACCTTGAAATGACCATGAAAATTGATCTCAAGGTCAAAATAAATGGTACAGTTAAATGGCCCCCTATGTCCTGGTCAACTTTTGTATCAACCATTTTTTATGTTGATGGGGTAGTTTAGAAAATATTTGGGATTATATATTAAAATGGGTCACCCTGTATATAAATCAGTGAAGTTGATGTTTTAAGTATATGGATGTTTTTTAATAATTTTCCTGTATGCAAATTACTTGAAAGCTGTAGGAAATGAAGGAAAAGCAAAATGCTTATATTCGAGGTTATGTTATTATATATAACCTCCAAATGTCACATAGTATCCTTGGTGTGAATACAACACACAGGGTTGCCACCACTGCATTAAAAAACCGTACCTCTTATTTAATAACAAGAAAGTATAATGCCGTCGATAATTGTATTTCGACGGTGACTTTTGAATAAGATCATATAAATGTAATTTCCTGTGTTGTGTTTTGAAAAAAATGTACTTTTTGTAGGATATTTACATTCTTTCGCATATTTTTAATTTCTCTTATTTTGTCGTCCTTGCTTCGGAATGTCTGGCATGCTATAGATCCATAATGCACGCAAAATTGAATAAAAAGACTAATTTATATATTCCTTATTATTCCTTTAATACTTTACAGAATTGTAAAATATTTTAACAAACGATGCAGGATTATTTACTCTATTAGAATATAATAATAACTCAAAATCGTCAAACATGCAGATAGTCTCATACTCGGTACAAATTTCATATAGTCTCATACACGACCCATTTCGCATATAGTCTCATAGACGGCGCTGTCAGCATATAGACTTGTATTAAATGGAGGTGTCGAATTATATTCTGAAATATAAACACTACTACATGTTTTTGACCTAAATTACCGGGCACAACATTTTTATTCTGGAGCATAAATTAGCACTAAATAGGCACTAAATTATGGCATAGTGCCCATATCTATATGACAATGTTGTAATTCCAGCTTCCGGGACCTTTTATTTATTGCATTTATTAATATGTTGGCCCACCTTCCACCTGCAGGTACTCATACTTCGCTACTAAACATGGTCGTGAAACGCGGCAAGTGATTAGTAGATTCGTTGGAGTCAGTCGTTGTTTCGGAACTCTACATTCTGCTTGCGCATTCGTCATGATTCGCGAATATACACACTGGAGAGCCCGTCTAGGGACCCGACAATCGCACTGGAGAGCCCTATAGGGATCCAACATTCATCCTAGAGAGCCCGTTTATAGGGTTCCTACATTCATCCTGAAGAGTCCTACAGCGATCCAACATTCATACTGGAGAGCCCATTTATAAGGATCCATCTTTTTTACATACGCTAGTTCCAATGCTAACAACTGAGACCAGCGATTCAAAATATTGATTTTATTTACATTAAATGGCAAGAGCCAAACACAACTTGACACACACGCAAGGACATACCTACACATAAATGAAAGAAAGTCAAAAATTAAAAATGTGATCATCACAGCCATCTGCCATGTACGCGGGATGGCCACAGAAGGCGATTATAGCCGTTATCATTGTTCACGCCCAGTCTTGTGCTGCCGATGCACGCTGCCCTTCATCATCCTTCTTGGGTGTTGAAGTCGTCACGGTCGCGGGACGGATCCTCGGCTTCTTCGTCTGTGGCCTCGAGGTGCCAGCATCAGCGGGACTCAGAGTGGGCACCCTCTCGCGCTTCCCTGGATGGGGAGTGGGAGTTTCCATAGTTTCTTCGGTCTGAGTACCGTTTCGGCTGGACACTCTCCTCGCCTTAGCCATCTTCTTGAATTCTCTCCCCTTTTTGTCGGCGGCCGTTCCAACTTCTATTGGAACGAAACTGAACCGGAAATCGGCATTACGAATGGTGGAATCCAGCTTACACGCCAGATCCTTTACTTCATCTAGCCCATGCCTAATTGGCATGAACATGTTCCTCTTGGTATCCGAATAATCCTGCATCCTTTAGTCAATGTAGGTGTAGGCCATGTGCAAATTGCGTTGGTGGTGTTTCGCATGCAACATAACCACACTGTCAATCGCGACTTGGTTTTAGCAACCAGGGGAGCCTCGACAGCAACCTTTTTGTTCTTCGGAGAGGACGTTGTTCTCCTCACAATATTTATAGACGAAGTCAGAAATGATAGCCGTTAGACACTTATACCACCTCTTTGGGTATCATATACGTTACGCCCTCCATTATAAAAGAGGGCAAGTGATCTGGGTTCTCCAAAATGTTTTGAAGGGCCTTAGAAAGGGCGGGGTGCAGCACCTCCAGGTATTCGTACCAGAAGCCGTGAAGCCCATCCGCAACCGGGGCTTTTCAGTTCTTATCCCTCCTTAGCATATGGGTGACATCGGAGGCTGATTGTGAGATGGATAGATTATTCATCCAAGGTCAACTCTGTACTTTTCTAGAAGGAGACACGTCGTGTCCAGCTGACTTGACCTATGAGTACCCTAGATGTTTGACCAATATCTGCCCATTTTCTCCGCCCTAGGTGGTTCACTATGTCTTGTTTTTGCCATCTGCAAGTCCGCAATAGAGACGTTTTTCTTCTGCCAAAAAAGTCTTATTGTCATTCTTCCTCGCGAACGCTCTCTTAAATCGTCGCAGTCGCGCTGACAGGACCATAAGTCTCTGTTAGTCAATCATTTCGTCTAGGTTCGTAGGTATTCTGGAATGGATGTTATGTAGGCGAAGGATCTCCTCCACATGACGAGTCAGTCTCTGAGACCGATTGCCCTTTCGAAATTGGTACGACCGTCTCAGTTTTGCTCTTATTTTATTAATCTTGCCTTAAAGTCGAAACTTC
>CAKNXH010066401.1:0-14061 GCA_932178445.1 Andricus quercusramuli | reverse complement strand
ATATCCGCGATAAGGTCTTGTCAAGTAGGCCAATTGTCTAGTGCCAATTTGTAGATCATTTTGAAATGGTCAATTTATTCTTGTTATATTTTTTCGTAAGTTTCATAGTTTTTCCGAACAATTGGTCAAAAATGGCCAGTCAGCAAACTCGTCCTTTCCTTCCGGACTAAAAAATGTGCAAAAGCGCAATCCAATCAGATAATTCCTTCAAAAGTTATCACGTTGAGGGACTTCTCATTCAGTTGAGCAGGTGAAAATTAATCCTCTATTTCTTCTTGCAGAATTAAGTTTACAGTCAGGCTGTAACCTGACCGACGATTGGCCCGGTACACCGTGCCGTAAACTGAGTCTTCGCCAACCTTCGTCTTTTTCGTCTCGTCGCATAACTCACTCACCTGCCGAGCCCGAGGCTCCTCTACGTGAAAGGTCCAAGTCTCCTCCTGCCAGGCCTTATCTTGCCAGGTTTCCTCCTGCCAGGGTTCCTTTTTTCAGGACTCCTGATTATCAGGTACTTGGTTATGGAATTGGACAACTTGGACTTATTCGGCTTATTCCCCATAGCAACCAGTACCGGCGATTCGAATTTCGAAGATTCACTTTTCATCCCGATTCGCCACTTCTAATGCAATCAAGAAAAAAAGGAAATAGGCCCATGCCAATCCTAGAACAAATTGTATTAACAGCATCTAATGGTGACGTCTTTGCAATATTGGAGACTGATGGTGTTCTTACTGGAATATATAATTCCAGAAGAAGAAGTTACCGCGCGAAAATAAATATAGGAAGTGGCAAGGTTACCGAGTTGACCCCAAAGGAAATGGAGGAAGTTCCAGTAGGCATCTCCCGTCCAATAAAACGGAATTTTAGCGAAGTCGTCACGAACCACGATTCTCTGCAGTTAAACCAATAATTTAATTGGAAAAAAAATCCAAACTGGTATCTAAACCATGGTTGGTGGAAAATGCGACCTCATTGAGGTCAGAGAAGCTCCCCAATCGACATGGTTAAAAAATAAAAACTGCTTGAAATATTCCAAAAATGCGAAATTTTCTATATTGTTTTCAACTCTATGATATTAAATGTATATCATTCTAATTTATGTATCTTGTTCCAGGACTGCTTATTCAGATATTGCAAAATAAAGTTCAGATATTATTTTTCATGATTATTGGAAATTTTTTGCTTATTTTCCATTAATCTTCATTCGAAGCTATTCTGAAAATTGTATAGGAACGGAATTTTCAAATTTCCCGTTGCCAAACTAATATAAAAAAAAGAACTTTCAACGAGTTAAATTCAACCAAAAAAGAAGAATTTAGAAAAAAGGAATTTTCTACCAAATAGTCGAATTTGCAACTTATAAAGGATAAGTTTTCAATCGAAAATGGAATAGTTGAATTTGGAGCTCAAAAATTAATTTTTAAACAAATAAAAACGAATTTCCAACAAAATAGTTAAATTTTCAACCAAAAATATAATTGCTCAACAGAGAAGATTAATTTTCTATCAAAAAGACGGAATATTCACAAAAGAGTGGAATTTTCATAATACAAGAACATTTCAAATAAATAAATATAATGATCGCTTTTTCAAATACATCGGTTTATTTGTTTATTAATTTGAACGATATTGATTCGGAATATATTAATACGCGAGATAGGATTTTGTGAAGATTTAAATCTTTAAAAATTAATTGCACAATTGGGGAAATGTTCAGATATGAAAGAAGTTTAACTAAAATTAAACTAAATGTCGCCTTTGATGAATAAATATTTGAGTTTGATGTAATTTATGCTATCAAAATTTAAATTTATATTGCACATAAAAACGTTGAAATGGTTAATTATTACATTCTGATTTATTAATTTTAGTCGCCTGCGTCATTTTTTCATAACTTTAACAAAAGTTGATTTATTCCTAATTGGTAGATAATTATGCAAGAAAAATTTTATTTAACATTGTAAAATTCAATAGAGAAAAATTTTAACGGGACTTATTAAAATATGAAGGAATGATACTAAATTTCTATAATAAATGATCCTCTAAATTATAGATTATTCTTCCTTTTAAGTCACTAATTGAATATTAACACACTGTCGCACGATAATAATCTCTAAAGGTAATATAGGGAGGACAAGTTTATTACAGTTTTTATCGCAATGAAGAAACAGAATACTTATTAGTGACACTGTTAATTACAGTTTGTCATTTGATAGGAAAAGATGAGGATCATTTTTACTCCGTCTTTATTCTTAGCGGTCATTCTAAATTCTGTTGGTAACTATAATAATTTAATGCATCTATAATTACTATAAAAACATTATTTGGTTTTCCGCAAATGAAAATTGTTCCGAGTTAATCCGTGTTATATCCTAATTGCTATTTTCTTCCAAACTCAATGGGTTTTTGACCACAATGAGTATGAATTATGAATTTATTCCCAACGAAACCAGATTGTGTGTGGTATAGAAGGATAAGAAAGGAAAAATCTTTTTATTGAGAAGCTTTATACGTGCGTAGCTGTGCACATCTATATTTGAACGTCCAAATATGGACGTGCACAATTGATCGTTTCCATATGTGGACTTGCAAACATGGTACAGTCCCAAATCTACACCTCGAAATTCAACTACGCGCGTGCGCAGATGATACGCTTACAACTGTGTATGCTGAAATTGAGAAACTGGGAGATCGACAGACTTCCTAAATTATTATTTAACTGGTTCGCACCAATGATTTTCTGATCATCTTGTAATACATCAGGGAATGATATGCTCTCACATCCTATAAAAAGCCCGATCCAAGAGACACCAGTCTGAATTTGCGTCAAAAAGTGTTACAATTTCTTTTGCATTCCTTATTTAAGTAGATCACAAATTTTCCAGAATCATCCCAGATTTTTTGGAAAACTCAGTTCACATCAGATAACTAATGGAGAATCGCGTGTTGACAGGGATGGCCACGGACTACTTGCAGTGCTTCCCCTGTCTCGCTTTTTCTCCACTTTTGTCCCCTTTCTTCGAACGATTCTCTGAGCTTACTCCATCCTCCCATACTCTAGGTCTTGCGCAAAACTACCACCGCGCAGCTGCACGCCGGGCTCGGTCGGATCGGACGCTCTCGTATCCGCTCGGCTTCAGTTACCAAGCTACCGAGAGCAGCCGTGCTCCCACACATGCTCTCACCTCCTCGAGCTCCATCCTAGCAAAGGCGGTAAGAGTGGAGTTTTACAAGTTGACAGATTTTAGCTCCCAGAGCTCGTCCGCGGCCATCCCTGCTTTAGGAGAATAAATGGAAAAAATTCGAACTTTGGTAAGTGTAGTGTAGGACTCATTCAAAGCGAAATTCCATAAGCTTTCTAACTGTCCTTTACGTTCAGGCCTTAGAAAGTGTGCCAAAGCGCAATCCAATCAGATAATTCCTTCAAACGTGATCGTGTTAACAGATTACACGATGACATCGACAGACAGACATCTCAATGAAATCCTTTTTTTCCTAATCAGTGAGTCTAAAAACGTAGAGGTTTGGTGAAACTTAATTTACAGATAAAACTGATGCCTTCTTATTGAGATGAGAATGTAAAAATGAATCCTACATTTCTTCTTGCAGAGTTAGGTTTGCAGTCAGGCTGTAACCCGAATGACGATTTGCCTGGTACTCCCAACCTGGAATTGAGTCTTTGCCCACCGTCTTCTTCTTCGTCTCGTCGCATGCCTGACTCCTCTGCCGACCCCGAGCCTCCTCTACGTGAAAGGTCCAGGTCTCCTCCTGCCAGGCCTCATCTTGCCAGAACTCCTGATTATCAGGTACTTGGATATGGAATTGGACAACTTGGACTTATCCGACTTATTCCCAATAGCAACCCGCACCAGCGATACGAATTTCGCAGATACACTTTTCATCCCCATTCGCCACTTCTAATGCAATCATCAAAAAAAGTGAATAGGGCCCTGCCAGTCCTGGAACAAATTGTATTAACAACATCTAATGGTGAAGTTTTTGCAATATTAGAGACTAGTGGTATTCTTATTGGATTATATAATGCCAGAGGAATAAGTTGCAGGGCGAAGATAAATATCGGAAGCGGCGAGGTGAAAAACTTGAGCCAAGATGAAATGGGGGAAGTGCCAGTAGGCCCCTTCCGCCCGATAAGTCGGTATTTTAGCGCAATAGTTGTGAACCACAATTCGCTACAACTGAACCAATAATTAAATTGAAAGAAAGATCCAAACTGATAGCTAAACTATTGTTGGTGGAAAAGCCGACCTTTTTCACGTCAGAGGGGTCCTCCAATCACCCATCACGTTTCTTATACTCCGCACTCGATTGATATATTCCTAAAATGCGAAATTTTCTATATGATGTTCAACTCTATGATATTAATTGTGTAATATACTAATTGCTGTGCCACGGACGATGTTGCAAAATAAAGTAGAAATATTATTTTCTATCATTATTTAAATAGTTTTTCCTTATCTTCCATTAATCTTTATGCGAAGTTACCCTGAAAAAATGTATTGTTTTAATGAATGCATACTATTCGAATTTGGAAACAGAATATTGTTATAAAAAATAAAGTAGCGCTTTTATACTCTGAGCCTTTTTTGGTATTTTTTAACATGTTATTAATATTGCAAAATGTGAAATAATTGACACGTGTTATCGAGAAAAACTATAAGGAAAGTTAAAATGCTTGTACTAATCCTAAAACAGTTGAAAGAACTTTCTAATTTGTAATAGTTAAGGAAAACGTTAATTTGATTAGATAGCGGCAGGACGCTGCATATCTTATTCTTCTCTTTTCTTCCGGTAAAGTTTGTCATTTTTGAATTGGTAATTCGCCATTGGATCGTTGAATAAATGTAAGGATTAGTTTTATTAGCCAAATACAATGATAGTTCATTCATGTTAGCTAACAATTTGTTTTCAATTAAATACAATCACTCGAACTTTAGTTTTTCAAAGAATTTGAGTTGTTGCAATGAGACTCATCCACTATTTCAAAATTTGTGGACTTCATTGTTCTTTCTTTTGCATAACATCATCAGTTTTTCTCACTTACTTGGCAAGCAACGCGAGTGTTAATAGTGGGACCCAAAAATCAGGTTCAAGGTAAGATCCAGCCGTTTTTACGAAACTGTCAAATTCCTTATTATTTACAAGTTTCGAAACGTGAACAATCACATATAGATATTGAATATCTTACTTGTCGTGAAAAGTTTTTCAAAGTTTGAAGAAGTCTATCGGTGTTTGCAAATGTAAATTAGTTTATTTTTCAATATAAAAATTTAAGCATCTCTTATTGATTTTTATAAATAATCAAGTGTGGCGAATGTCAGCAGAATTCCCTACTGTCTCTGATCTGAGGTTTTGACTTTGATACCGTTAACCAGGATAATTATGGATACCAATTCTGGATTATTATTTGTGTAAAAATAGTATCAAATACTACCTGCTTATAAATAAGACACAATAATGTTTCTTCTACAACCACAGAAGTCCCCCCTTTCATGCATAAATACCTCCATGCTTATCCCACTCCTTTCCACCTCTACGCACTACTAAAACCAGTGCTCCGCTCTTGCGTCCCCCTTCCCAAACAGTTCACACACCCTCTTCTCCAAAGGAAGCCAGAACCTATTAAAACCCTCCACGAACCCACATCTCATCCTTGCTATAAGCTCCTGACTTCCTTTTTCTCCTTTCTCACACAAATATTGCGCACTCGCCCTTTCCAGAATCCACCCTTAATTCATATTGAACCTTAAGCCTCTTATTCTCTCCTTTTCTCCTGCCTTCTCTCTCTCTCACTCTCTTTCTCTCCATACCGTTCTTCTTCAACACCTCATATACCTTTCTCCCCTAATCATCCATCCTTTTCACTCCATTGCCTTTTGCAGCCTATTGCTTCTAAAAATCCTTCCCCTGTCAACCTCTATCTTGCCCTGTACTCCTCTGTTTTTCTTCATTCACCAACACTCCCTAACCAGCTTACTTCCCCCCTCTTCCAAAAATTTCTCCTCATACTTACACGCCCGACTCCCGGTTAGAATCCCTAAAATTATTCTCCCCGCCTCACGCCTAAGAATATAATTAGGCGTATTCCTTGCCAACCCCAGTTTCCACTTTTCATACCTCTCCGATGTCCTATTCACCTCCTCACTTTGCTTCCACCTCCACAACTCTACTCCATAGAATAGCCCACTCAACAGTAGCGAGTCAAATAATTTCATTCTGCTTCCAAAATAATCCCCAAACAACTTCCCCACCCGCTCCATACCTGCCTCATCACCACATTTTCTCTCCTCACTCTCTATTTTATGTGACCATTCACTCCCCCATTTCTCCGAAACAAGAAGCCCAGGTACACAAGCTCTTTTACCTTCTGCACCGCCTTTCCCTTTCACTTCCATTCCCCTCCCTCATCCCTTCCACCTCCTTTCCTGAACACCACAACCTTGATTTTTCCGCACTTAGCTCTAACCTATTCTTATCCAGCCATCTTCTCACTCTATCTTTCGTCTCTTCCTATCTCCCTTACCATCTCGACCAGGCCTCTCTCCACTGCCCTCTTCTCCATCGCCTCCCACAAGCTCCCCCTATCGACCGAAGAGAACGCGCCTCCGAGGTCCACAAAAACTCGTACGATACGATACGTACGATACGATTTGATTCTTTTTTGGATAAAAATGCAGTTGGTAAATATTTAAAGGCATTGAAATGTACGTTTTTTTTAAATGCTAGACCATGCGTTCTAATCCACTCCTTGTTATGGGTTGGGAGGTACCAGGCCAATCGTTATTAGGGTTACAGCAGGACTGTGAACTCACTTCTACAAGACGAAAGAGAGGGCTTATTTTTACATTCTTATCTCAACGAGGAGGCATTGGTTTTATGTGAAAATTGAAATACCTGCACTTGCTGGTAAGCCATAACGACGTTCTTATAACAGTCGGTAGAAAGGAACAATCTTAAATCTTGAATGCCTTAAATTCTCACTATTCGATATTGCATTCATACTGAACCGATCTTCACTCGTTGATAATATGTAGATTTTTCTGAAATAAACCGCGGCGCTTTACCCGCTTTTCCATACTCCTTGTTATTTCTTTCACCTTGTTCCTCGCATAGTAGTCCAAATCGGGAAATCACTCTTCAAGTTCGGGTAGAGCTTACAGTTCTTAATCGATTTCGATCTTTTCTGAGAAATACGCAGCATTAAATCAACAATAATGTATAGACATCATTATGTTTCATTCATACTTATGTTATTTATTTCATAAATAAATAAATTAGATACTAGATACCTCATTCTCCTGCCAATTTCAAGCCTCCTTTACGTGCCAGGTCCAGGTCTCCTCCTGTCAGCCCATTCTGCTTATTATCCATAGCAACTGGCACTGGCGCGGGCGATTCAAATTTCGAAGATACACTTTTCATCCCGATTCGCCGCTTTTATGACAATCAAGAAAACATCGCAATAAGTGACTTGCCAATCCTAGAACAAATTGTATTAGCAACATCTAATGGTGACGTTTTTGCTATATTAGAGAAGAGGGGTATTCTTAACGGATTATTTATCTATCGGGACTTGATATTCATTTTCTTGCTAAATCTTTTAGCTTTCTTGAAAAATATAAAAATTTTCAAATATAACATTGGAGCTATTCTAAATTATGTTTATTATAATGTGAAGATTTTTAAATTATATCATATTTCATATATCCTAATGGAAAATTGAAAAAAAAATGCAAAATATTTTCCAGTTTCTATTATCGAAAATAATATGAAGGAATGATAATGAATTTATATGATCAATTATTCTTCGAATCATAGATGATTATTTCTCACAACTGACTAATGAAATGTAAATAAAATCTCGAACGATAAAAATCTCCAAAGATACTCTGATAAGGACAAGCTTGAGGCAATATTTACTTCAATCAGAAATTGAACACTTATTAGTCTCACTGTTAACTATGGTTTTTCCTTCAATTGAAAAATATGAAGATCGTTCATAGTCTGGTATTATTCTTGGCGGTTACTCTTAATTTCATTGGTAACTATAATAATTTAATACATCCATTATTATTGTAAAAATATTTTCCGGCTTTCCTAAACCAAACATTTGTCTGATTTAATCCGTGTTACATCCTAATTGCTATTTTCTTCCCAACTCTATCAGTGTTTGACCACAATGAGTACGAATTTAATCTGAATTTATTCCGAGCGAATTTAGGTTGTGTGTCGTATAAAAGGAAGAATACGTCTTCACAGGATTCCACCTTGTACATGATACAGTACCAAATCTGCACCTCGAATTCAAAAAGTGTCACAATTTTTTTTCATCCCTTAGGTATTCAAGTAGATTGAAAAATTTCCAGAATGATCAAAGAATTTTTGAACAATTCCGTACACATGAAATAACAAATGGAGAATTGCGGATTGACTAGTTACGGATTTAGATCTTTTATCTCTTTCCCAAAATGCTACCGTATGTGTGTATGCAAACCTTTCGCGCTCGATAACATATTTACCTCGTACTACGCGCTAGGTCACTGGTTTTCCCCTACATTTGTGAATAACAATTTCAAAATTAAGGGTCAAACTATTAACAACTAGTTGATAAACTCGTCCTTCCCATCAGGTCTAAAAAATATCCAAAAACGCAATCCTATTAGATGATTCCTTCGCAAGTTATCGTGTTCAACTTCTCATTGCGATGATTATGTAAAAATGAATCTTATATTTCTTCTTGCAGAATTAAGTTTACAGTCAGACTGTAACCGGAATGATGATTGGCGTGGTACTCCCAACCTGGAATTGAGTCTTTGCCCACCGTCTTCTTCTTCTTCTCGTCGCATGCCTGACTCCCCTGCCGACCCCGAGCCTCCTCTACGTGTAAGGTCCAGGTCTCCTCCTGCCAGCACTCATCTTGCCAGGTCTTCTCCTGCCACGTTTCCACCTGCTAGGCCTCCTTTTGCCAGGACTCTTGATTATCAGGTACTTGGATATGGAATCGGACAACTTGGACTTATTCGACTTATTCCCCGTACCAATCCGCACCGGCGATTTGAATTTCGAAGATACACTTTTCGTCCCGATTCGCCACTTCTAATGCAATCATCAAAACAAGTAAATAGGAACCTGCCAATCCTAGAACGAATTGTATTAACATCATCTAATGGTGACATTTTTGCAATATTAGAGACTAGTGGCATTCTTACTGGAATATATAATTCCAGAAAACCAAGGCACCGGGCGAAAATAAATATAAGAAGCGGCGAGGTAACGGACTTGACCCAGGATGAAATGGAAGAAGTGCCAGTAGGCTCCTCCCGCCCAATAAAACGGTATTTTAGTATAGTAGTTACGAACCACGATTCTCTACAGCTAAACCAATAATTTAATTGAAATAAAATGATCCAGACTGGTAGCAAAACTATGATTGGTGGAAAATCTAACCTCTTTCACGTCAGAAAGGTCTTTCAATCGGCAACGTTGGAAAAATAGAAACTTCACAATTAAATTGAAAATACTGAGAAGAATCTGTCCATCACGTTTCTCATGCTCCGCACTCAATTGATATATTCCTAAAATGTAAAATTTTCTATGTTATGTTCAACTCTAAGACATTAAATGTGTATTATACTAATTGCTGTACCACGTTGGATATTTGAAAAATGATGTACACATATTATTTTTCATCATTATTTAAATATTTCTTACTTATCTTCCATTAATCTTTATTCGAAGGTACACTTACAAATGCATTATTCCAATAAATGTATACTACTCGACTTTGGAAACAGACTATTTGTTATAAAAAATGAATTACTGTTTTTATCCTCTGAGCCTTTTGTGGTATTTTTTAACATGTTATCAATATTGCAAAATATGAAATAATCGACAAGTATTATCAAGAATTCCAGTTGAAAAATTGATTTGAAAAAAGATGAATTTTCAACGAGTTCAATTCATCCAAAAGAGACGAATTTTCAACAAAATAGTTGAATCCTCAACCAAAATATGAATTTTCAACTAACAAGTTCGATTTTCTATCGAAAAAACGATATTTCAACAGAATACATCAATATTCTACCAAAAATGGAATGGGTAGTTTCAGCTAAAAAGTTAATTTCTTACAAAAAAACGAATTGTCAACGAATTAGTTAAATTTTCAACCAAAGAGTCGAATCTTCAAAATATGAAGTTTTAATGAAGTAGTTTGACGTGCAACCGAATAAATTTATTTTTAAACAAAAAGGATGAGTTTTTAATCAAATAGTTGAATTTCCAACTAAAAAATTCATTTTTTGAACCAAAAATGGAATTTTCGAATATCCAGTTGAAAAATTAAGTTAAAAAAGAAACAAATTTTTAACCAGTTCAGTTTAGCGAAAAAGGAAGAATTTTCAACAAAATAATTGAATCCTCAACAAAAAATTAATTTCCAACAAACAAGTTCAATTTTCTAGACAAAAAGACAAATGATCAACAAAATACGTACATTTTTTTATCAAATAGTTGCATTTGCAAATTACAAACGATGCATTTCTAACCAAAAATTAAATAGTTAAATTTGAGGCTACAAAATTACTTTTCAAACAAATAAAAACAAATTTGTAACAAAATAGTTATATTTTCAACCAAAGCAGTGAATCTTGAAGAAATGCAGTCTTAAAAAAATAGTTTGAACCTTCCAGCAAGTAGATGACTTTTCAAACAAGAATATGATTTTTTAACCAAATAGTTAAATGTTCACTCAAAAAGATGATTGTTTAACATAAAATAATAATTTTCTACCAAAAAGAGGAAATATCTACAAAGAAAAGGGAATTTTCAACCTAAAAATATAATTTCCTAAGAAAAAATTAATTCATTGCGAAACAATTAAATATTTAAGCCAAAAAGACGGATTTTCTGAATTTGAAAAAATATATTTAACATAATATATATAACAGTATTTGAAACAAAACATTTCAATTCATAAATTTATCAAACGGTTGATATGTCAACATTTCTAAATAAAACTGGAAATTTATTTAATATACCCTAATTAAAAATTAAAAAAAAAAAAAATGTTTCGCATTTGTCATTAGTGAAGAAATGTAAGGGAATGATAATAAATTTATATGGTAAATTATACTCTAAATTATAAATGATTATTACTTCAAAGTGGCTAATGAAATATAAATAAAATCTCATACGATAATCTCGTACGATAATAAACTCTGAAGATAATCTCAGTTGGACAAGGTTAAGGCAGTATTTACTTCCATAAAGAAACAGAATATTTTTTAGCTACACTGTTAACTACAGTTTGTCCTTTAATTGGAAAAAATGAGGATCGTTTCTACCCCAGCTTTATTTTTAGCGGTTATTCTAAATTCTATTGGTAAATATATTAATTCAATACATCTATAATTACTATAAAAACATTTTTTGGTTTTTCGGAAATAAAAATGGTTCCGATTCAATCTGCGTTATATCCTAATTGCTATTTTCTTCCCAACTCTATCGGTGTTTGACCACAATGAGTAAGAATTTAATTTGAATTTATTCTCAGCGAATCCTGATTGTAAACCATATGTGAACGTGCACGCATGGTACACTCCCAACTATAGATAGCAATATGGCCGCTGACATGTGAGCATGCGCGATCTTGTTGACTGTTCATTATCGCTACATTCTGTGTTCTGGAATGAAAGCTTCTAATGTGTGCCCTAAGGGCTTACATTTTTCTTGTATCTCTTTCCTATTCCTTTACTCACACTCCCAAGCACTTACTTGGTGTTGGGAGGGGGACCTACAGTTTAAGGTGGGTTCCAAACCACCAAGAGCAACAGCCTTAAGTACTTGGAGAACCTTTTTCTCTAGAGGCAACGGTCCCACGACTCTTCGGAGATATACAACTCCCTTGCTAGGCTAGTGTTCTTAATGGGGATGATTAGTTCTCTAAGGATGATTGTAATCGCTAAGATATTGTGTTTTTCCTCTCTTGACTTTCCATAATTTTTCTTGTTCCCTATCCTTTTGGCTCTGGCTTTCATTTAGTGTTATCGCTAGGACAGGTCGCTACAAGACGTTACTAATCGCACAGCCGATTGACTCAACGGTGTGTGTATGTATATAAAATCAGCTGTGATAATGGCTGTCAACAACAACATTCGGAATGAAAAACTTCTTGATGCTAACAACTTCTGTGAGTATGGGAAATGTAAGGAGCCGATCAGCCCTGATGATGGACTTCTAAAATGCAAGTGATGATCTTCTTGCTATCACAATGCGTATCAAACGAAGATAAGATGCAGCTTTGATGGCATTTTCAACGTTGCTGCGGTTCCAGATCATACTCCCTTATTCCCTTATTCAAATAGATCGAAAAGTTTCCAGAATCATCCAAGACTTTTTGAAAAACTCAGTGCAAGTCGGATAACAAACGGAGAATTGCGGATTGATTGATTTACATGTTTCATTTCTCTCCAAAAATGCCACCGCATGTTAGAATTTAGAACTCATTTATCAAGTCCCTAAAGAACGTCACTGAAAGTTAGAAAAATTAACAATTCACAATTTACCAGTGCAAAACTTCTAAAGAAGAATCATCAATTCTGAATAGAAAGTTAAGAATAGCTTCTTAAAGTGATAAGGCGATGGTGCATTCCTAATTGATTCAGGTGCCTTATTCCAAAGACGCGCTCCCTCACCACAAAGGATATTTGCAACTTAAAAGACTTGTGACGTGATTATGGTCACGTTTCTGTTCTCAGTCAGATCTAGACGATATTGAGGGGTTTTGTTATATAAGAGATTGTAAATTAGATTGCCCATAAAAAATTGTCTTCTCTTAGCAAGATTAAGAAACGCGGCCGTTGCCGATATAATATGTTCATATTTCGGTACATCATAGATAAATCGCATGCAAGCATTAAGTGCTCACTAAGTTTAGAATTCAGTTCATCTGTGATATCGTCGAATGTAATAAACCCATAATCAAAAAGCCGGAGGATAAGCCTCTCAACAAGTAGATTCCGAGTTGAAGTTGGAAAGGATTCCTTGTTCCTCTTAAGCTGTTGGAGTACTCTAAAAGTATTCCTCGAGATTTCAAGAATTTGCTCTTTCCAGGAGAGGGTACGGTTGAGGATGTACCCTAAGTCCCTCTCCAAATCAACAAAGGCAATATCAAGGCCATCAAACTGAACTGGAGGGGTGGACACTAATGCAGTAGGAGATGGGGAAGAGGACTGTCCAATAATAATTGCTTCAGTTTTTGAAGAGTTCAGCGTTTAACTATTATTTAATGCCGATTGCTTCACTGCATAAATATCCTTCACCCTTATCATTAAGCATTTGATTAAGCATTTGTTGAAAACGTTAATTCAAGTAGGATTTGAACCACGCAATTGCAGAACTCAATTCTCAGATAAAATGAATGCCTTCGTATTCAGATAAGCATGTAAATATTGATCCTCTATTTCTTCTTGCAGAATTAAGTTTACAGTCAGGCTCTAACCCAAATGACGAGCCTGGTACTGCGAACCTGGAATTGAGTCTTTGCCAACCTTCTTCTTTGTCTCGTCGCATACCTCACTCCTCTGCAGAGCGCGAATCTCCTCTACGTGAAAGGTCCAGGTCTCCTCCTGCCAGGGCTCCTCCTGCCAGATCTCTTCCTGCCAGATCTCCTCCTGCCAGGCTTCCTCTTTCTAGGCCTCCTCTTGCCAGTACTCTTGACTATCAGGTACTTGGATATGGAATTGGACAACTTGGACTTATTCGACTCATTCCCCGCATCAATCCGCACCGGCGATTCGAATTTCGAAGGTACACTTTTCATCCCCATTCGCCACTTCTAATGCAATCATCAAGAAAAGTAAATAGGACCCTGCCAATCCTGGAACAAATTGTGTTAGCAGCATCTAATGGTGACGTTTTTGCTATATTAGAGACGAGGGGTATTCTTACTGGAATATATAATTCCAGAAGAATAAGGTACAGGGCGAAAATAAACATAGGAAGCGGCGAGGTTACGCACTTGACCCAACAAGAAATGGATGAAGT
>CAKNXH010066400.1:0-10803 GCA_932178445.1 Andricus quercusramuli | reverse complement strand
AAATTATTTAATGAAACCAAATTCAAATGAGGACGCGGAATTTCCGAACGGCAAGTATCGATTGTCGAAAATCACAATCGATAACTACACGACGAATCAGAAGTGCGGAAAAGGCGTTACGAAATTTCGACTTCGACTCAATTATCTTTTTAGAATAGGATATATAGTTTCCTATTGAAAGTTAATTGGAAAAAAGTTTTGATCTTACAGATTTTTCGTCAATAATAATCGTATCGAGCTTACTTTTTTGCCAGAATTCTTGTGAGTTTCGCCGCTTTTTTCGAAACGAGTCACTTCATCTGTTTTGCAAAAATTCGATTCATAAATAATAATCAATGTTCTTCTCATTAATGCTTCGTCCTCGCCACAGAATAGATACTTATTCCTTTGTCAATTGTACATGAAATGTTCTTTCAGAATAATGTACATATCACTTACACTTTTACTATGCAATACATCTAAAGATACTTACAATACGATTTTACTGAATATATGATAATTAAAATTAGAATAACCATAAATCAGTAGATTTTGAATACGCTTAGCCTATCGATGAAATTTCCTTCAGCTCATATTCAGTGAGCCCAACTTAAAAATGAAATATTACTCTAAGAGAAATAAATTGATTTTTGTATTTCCATTAAATTTCTGTCTCTCCAGATGACGGTATTTACATTTCTCTTTCGCTTTCAAATATTTCCACTCATTAAAGCATTCAATTTCATACGCATGCAAGTACTGATCAAACGATATCGCTTTCCACATTCGCAGAATAAAAAGAGAATCCTGACCGGGATGGGAAAGTATATGAACGACTTCCCAAAAAGAGGCGTTCTGAATCGTCGACATAACTTTCAGGTATCAAACGCCCTTTTTTTAATGTTTCTGAGCCTATTTTGACATAAGACGATGTAGAAATAAGTTGGTGGTTTCTTGAAGACGTAAGAACATGTCTGAAATGCTCAACAATGTCTAAATCTTCCATTACCATTTTTCTTCTCAGGCCGAATATTTCAGAACTACCAGATGACACATCACTACATTCGAAATAGTAGGAAAGTTGAATCTGGTGTTTCGTAGCGAGTGTAAAAGGTAAATTGACGTTATTCTTGTTTCTTCTAGCGTTCGAGAGAATTTGTTGATGCTTTGCTTCATAAATCATAAACCACACGTTTATGATAGGACCATTCTTTTTTAATAAATGGGTATTGACGCAAATAATGGTGCTTTGGTTTCTCGTTCTCGTTTGGAAACAATTGTTTTCGCAACGAGAAGTAATGTTCTAGACGAATCAATAATACATTGTGCGTATCTTCTTTCACATTTCTCAAGTGAATACTGTCTAAAACGTTTCGCGAAGCGAGAAACAATTCCTAAACTCTTGTACCCTGCAAATTCAAATCGCCAAAAATAAAAGTAAAATATTTCACGAGGGTCTTCATTTCTGCAGCATAAAAAACAAGATATTTTTGTGAAATTGCTGGTGGTTTGTCGCCATCATCTGACCCATAATCAAAATTTTGAATTCTCTCATTTACAGTGTCAAGAGATACATTTTTGATTTCCATTAGATTTTTAATCATGAGAGCCATGTTGTAACGTAATCACCCCAAATATGCATCACGCATTAAATCACATGATTTATTTTCAATATTATGATAACTTTTTAATGCATTGAAAATGCATCTGCAATTCCTTCCTGTCAATTTCGGATTATTTGCTGCTAGACGGGTTCGTAATTGATAGTATTAAGAAGTGAAGAGTAATCAAGGGCATCACCTCTGCGAATACTTTCAATGTTGGCCTTACAAAAACGACATGGGTGACAGGCGTTAAAACCTTCGACGAAACCGAGAAGACCGTGAACTCCCAAATTGCCACCAAGTATCATACTCAAAGCATAGTACATTACAACATCGTTTCCCTTTACTCGAACAGATAAGCCATCTTTTTCCAGAGTCGATAGTTCATTGAGCAACATAGCAAAAACTTTCGAATGTCCATACCGTTCTCTTTTTTTTAGATTTGGAAAGCGAAATAACCAAAATCTTGTTCAAATCATTTTGAAAAACACAGGGAAACACGGGAACACTAGCGTACATTGCATCGATTTTAGTAGTAGAACCACAAGGTCCTGACGAGTTTCCGGTCATGAAGTCATCGAAATAAATAAAAAGTGGAACTACCAACTTTCCGGAGAATTTAATTTCTATCTTTTTCCACGTGGAATCCTGGCAAAAATGTTTTACTACTGTGGATTCATCCGACTTTAACTTGGCAAGGAATTCCTTCATTACTTCGAAATTATTCGAATTTTCGACATATGTTTTCAACGTTAAACTGAGAGGTACATACTGACCAACAGGAGGCTTTACTGGATTTCCTTCATCATCAATAACTTTTAATTCTTGAGGAGGGATGTAAAAACCAGTGTCACCAACTTTTTTCTTACGTCTATCATGGGTCTTCACACTGCCAAAACTGGTTGACAAGGTTTGAAATAATTGATTGATTTCACTGATTTGAAAAGCATTGCACTCAACAATTGGAAATATTGATTTTTCCAATAATTCTCGCATATTGTCATTCGAGAGTGAATCAAAAAGATTCACAATTAATAGAATTACTGAATTTTCGATGGACCGTCGCTCTTGGAGGATTTTCATTATGTTCTTTACTGCATTAGCTAATTTTTCGTTGAATCTCAGTATTGTGTCATCTTCATTAGTTGATTTTACTTTTTTCGGAGCCAGCATATATTTATAGTTGCATTTTTGATTTTGAGCGACTATATTATTTGATGGAATTTGATTCGAACTACATTCTTGAGGAATGAGGGTACTTGTTGTATCAGCAGTATAACACACAGTCAAGTATTTTACAAAAAGTGTTTTACCATCGAATAAGCGACCACAGCATGTGTAAGAATCTGATATTTTGTATGAATGTTGATATGTGTAATGGTGAAGTAATTGAGGAATATTGGGGGAAAAAATATCACATTCTGCACATATAAAGAATGTTGGATGGAAGAATAGTTGGATAAAAAACCATTTTCAGAATTCTTTACGAATTTCACTTTTCATGAAGGTTATGTATGTCATTTATGACTCTCGTTATCAGTGGGATTTTGATGACTTTCGATGCACTGTCGATAAAAAAACCAACCTCTGAATGAAAATCAAGAGATGCCGACAATCCGGCGTAAATTCGAGACAAAGTAAGATACAATTGAATAAGAAACGACACAGCTGCTCTCACAAAGTCAAAATTCCACTTTTCCTGACCAAGATACACGAAAATTAATACAGAAAAGTGAGGCTTTTCTTGGCTGGTGATGACAACAATGCAAGGAAATGGTTCGACTTCTCCTGAGATTTCATAATTCTGTGCCCGTTTTTTAGTTCATTTTTGGCCGCCTTCGTAGTTTTTGCGAAAACGAGCAAACCTTGTTGCGCATCCAAGACAGAAGGTTTTAGGAAAGCCGTTTTTGTTTTCACCATGCCCTTGAACAACAGAAGATGCGGCAACAAAAGCAGGCGCACGAAATCGATCTCGTCCTCAGATGATGTTGCGATCTTTTTGTCGTATAGCAAGCAGAGACTTTTTCCAGAAGATTGAGAAATCAATTTTTTTCTCAAGGCATAGTGATGTCCGAAAACGATGTCCAGTTCTGTATCAATTAGGAATTCTTTGTGTGAAAAAGCTCTGTTAAAATCCAACGATAACTGGAAGGTGACAAAATTGCAAAATTTAGGACCAAATAATTAAATGTATCACACCAAAGATATTAATTACATTTTTCAATCGATATATTTCAATATTAGTCTGAAAAGACTGTGCAAAAAAATAAGGGTTGAAAATTCTAAACCAAATTCTGACAGCTGATTATGACATCTTGAAGCGAAAAAAACACGCGTTTTTTCAGTTTTTTCCTAATTTTCTCGGACCATTTAACAAAAAAAAATTATTACAAAAATCATTATCGTTACAATTACCAATTGTGGGCAACAATCATTGTTCAAAGCGGGCCACTCGCTGAAAATTTCCACTTTACTAAAGAAGATTATTGCACCGAAGGCTTTTACTTAGGTTAGTTTTGTTGAAAAATATAAAGAAATGTACAGAGAAAAGAAAATTTAATCTCTTTTGCCAACAAAAATTGACCGTAACAGTCCTAAATCTTCAAACCATAATATGAAAAATACGTGCGCTAACCGTACCCGCGATCTGTCCAATCGCCATTATCCATCGACTCTTTATTTTACCATTATTGTTCAAGAATTAATTCATGCTTTGTGCAGTCCATTTTCCATGTCATATTCAGAAAATGTTTATTACACTTTTATATTAATTTTGTTTTTATTTTTGAACATTTTAAAACTGTTGGCTTCAATCTCATCTAACCTCAAAATTAAAGCGCCTGTTATGACCAAATAAATATTACCATTAAATGTTTTTCAAATACTAACAAATATTCCTTTTTTAAATAGAATAGTGTATGTAGAGGGTAAAACTATTCACTTTAATCATTTTTGCATGCAATACAATTTTCGAAAATTCAGGTTAGTTTTGGTTACACCATTCGAAATTTTCATTTTACGCAATAATTATTAGAGTAAACAGCTTATTTACCCTATGGATACACACTTCTATTTAAAAAAGTGGTACCACTTCGTATTCAAACAATATTTAATGCTCGTATTTATTGAGTGAAATCGCAGGCAATTGAATTTTGAGGATAGAGCTTGAGCCGAGGAGCCTTGAGCAACCTGCCGTGTTTTTTTCATTGATTTAAGCGAATAAAGAAATCCAAAAACTTTGCATATCGATCGATAGTAGGGTGGCCCTTATTTTCACTTTTTGAATTTCTCTGCTCTCACTCCCCAGATTTGTTCGAATGCCCAAAAATAAATCTCCAAATTTGAGCAAAATCGGTTAATATTTAGAGGTGCCACAAAGACCACGAAGTTTCCCATTGATTTAACATGGGAAAAAGTCAGCTTTTCGTAAATCTAATATTTAAACGCGATAATATGTTACAAATAATTCCGTGTTTCAGTATATTGTTCAGAATTTGTCAGAGAATAAGAATCAATCATAAATTTTGACGTTGAATAATTTTAAGCTAATCATTAATCGGTAATCCAAAAATACCCAGTAATTTTTTAACTAATATTCAATTGTTTAAACAATTTTTATTTAGTTCAAATATTTGTTTTTTTTTTCAGTTAAATCGCGAAATGAACGTATTTTATAGACTTTATGATCCACTTAATCAATAATAACAACAAAATAATTTGTTTAAATAATTTTACAATTATTTGAATAATACGCATTTCTTTAAGCATATATTTTACGTAAAAAAAGCAGAAGGAACATCTTATATCGCTAAATTTTGGACAAATTTTAATATTTTTAAGTACAAATTTGTTTATTATGAATACTCGTGGATGTTTAAAAAATTTAAATTTGTTTAAACAACTACAAGTATTCATAATAAACAAATTAGTACTTACAAATATTAAAATTTGTCGAAAATTTATTGAGATAAAATGTTTCTCCTGCCTTTTTTTAGATTATTCTTATTCTCTGACGAATTCTGTACAATATACTGAAACACGGAATTATTTGTAACATATTATCGCGTTTAAATATTAGATTTACAAAAAGCTGACTTTTCCCATGTTAAATCAATGGGAAACTTCATGGTCTTTGTAGCACCCCTAAATATTAACCGATTTTGCTCAAATTTGGAGTTTTTTTTTGGGCATTCGAACAAAACTGGGGGTTGAGAGCAGAGAAATTTGAATAAAAATCCACCATGTATAAATAAAAACGACCCTAATCGATACGCATGAGATAAGAATTTTTTGAAAAGCTGCAGTAGTTCTTTTTTGTATTGAATCAAAAGTAATAATCCGTAAAAGTTTTAATAGCGATATAGACTGGGGGTTTTCAGGTTGACCAGAGTACTTGAACTTTATATACATACATACACATTTCATGTGTTTGCAGGTCACACGCTGCTTAACAGTTTGAAAAAAGATGCGGTACCCTCTGTATTTTCATGGAAGAGGAAATTGGGTTCATGTCTAGAAGTTGATCGTTCCGAAAGGAAGAAGAGACAGTTCATCAGAAATCAAAAGATGCCGGAGAAAAGGATTGAAAGATGTTTAACTGTACAATGTTCTGTCGGCTATAAAGACGTTGGAGTGCCTTCAGAACCGACCCTCTCTTCATCTTATGAACATATCAAAGATTCGGAAATATCAATTGGATTTGAGATTTAAGCCATTAGTGCACAAGATGCCTCAGAAGCAGCGCCAAAACCAACTGTTTCTAAAATGAAAAGTAATGTTTCCCAAACCAAAACTTTTTCTGATGTCTCTTCTCAAACTTTTATGAAATCTGCTTTTACTATGGAGAAGCTACGAAGAACTCCAGAGGCTGTTCCATACTACACGGGCTTTGAAACTTATGACAAGCTGAAATTGGTTTTTAGTAGTTTGGGACCAGCGGCCTATGAATTAAATTATCGATATGGTGATGTGGCTAGTATTTGTGTTAAGGACCAGTTTCTCAGGAGACAACATTGTTGTGACATGGATTAACTTCAAGCACTGTGAATGGTCTGAAATTGATATATCCCTATATAAAAGGACCATTTAAACCGGATTGATATTCTATCAGTATCAGTTTGGTTCAGTAAGTTTCAATCCGGCTGCCAAATTGAAAAAAATGGCCGATTAGAGCATCTATTCGGTTGAATCTGGACATAACTCACATGTATTCTAATCGGATTTACGAGTTCATTTTGAATCAGTTTTAGTTTGGATTTTCCCTGTCTGTCAATAGTGCAGACTTCCGAATTCTTTTTGAATTGTGCTGAGTTCGGATTTTCAAACTGTACTTTTTAAATAGCGCACTAAGTTCTTATGTCAATTTGTTCCAATCTAAACATTAACAACTATAATCTAATCGGGTTTCAGAATTTATTTTCAAGTAGTTTCAGTTCGGATTTTCCATAACTGTCATCATTTCGGATTTCCGAGTTCATTTTGAATTGGTCTTATTCCGGATTTCCATACTGAAAATTTTAAATTTTGAACTAAGTTCCTAAATCGATCCGGTTCAATGTGGACATTATCAACTGTAATCTAATCGGATTTCCGAATTCATTTTCAACTAGTTTCAGTTCTGATTTTCCATAACTGTTATTATTTCGGATTTCCGATTTCATTTTGAATTGGTCTCAGTTCGGATTTCCAGACTGGACATTTTAAATTTTGAACTAAGTTCCCAAGTCAATCCGGTTCAATCTGAACATTAAGAACTATAATCTAATCGGATTTCCGAATTCATTTTCAACTGGTCTCATTTCGGATTTCCAAACTGAACATTTTATATTGTGAACTAAATTCTCAAGTCAATCCGGTCCAGTGTGGATATTAACAACTGTCATCTAATCCGATTTCCGAATTCATCTTAAAGTTTCTTCAGTTCGGATTTCCCTTTACTCTTATCATTTCGGTTTTCCGAGTTCATTTTGAATTGGTCTCAGTTCGGATTTCCAAACTGAACATTTTGAATTTTAAACTAAGTTACCAAGTCAATCCGGTTCAATGTGGACATTATTAACTGTAATCTAATCGGATTTCCGAGATCATTTTGAATTGGTCATATTTTCCTCCTGTTTGTAAATAATTTACAATTGTTTGAATAGTTACCACTTATTTGAGAGGGGGGGGGGTGTAAGCATCTGTTCTGTGACATGAGACACAGCGCGTTGCCAGAGGCCGGCGTTACACTTTCTAGTCGTGGTTTCATTTGAATCAGGCGCGGCTCTCCATATCGAAGTCTAAGATGTTTACACAACAAAAAATGTCACCTTAAAAAATCGGAAAATGTGTATCTTTTTGGAAACAAACGTCAAAATTGAAATACTAATAACTTTGATGAAATATTGTTTTCTCAAATCAGAAAAATAAGTTTCTCCTGAAACTTCAAAAAACAATATATTTCTACTTCAAGGTATTCTGCGACTTCAAGTGTAGAATCTGTCTGATTTGGATAGGATAGCGTAAAATATTTAAAAAAAATATATTAATTACTGTTCATCATAAATTATTTCTTTACAGGCCACGATAAATGTTTGATGACCAGGAATTAATCGGAAAATGAACGGACATTTTTTTCCTAGCTCAGAACGGCCCCCCTGCATTGAAACATGTTTAATATATATTACTCATTAGTAATGTTGCTAAAGATATACTTTCTAAAAATAGTGATTGCAGGAAAAAGACTTGAAATGTTTCTAACCAAAAACCTTCTTCAATAACAAAAGACTTACCAATGTATGTGCTATTGCGCAGCGTTTAAGATAAAGATTTATATGATCTGCCCCGAGGGGTTAATTATTCGGATTTTTAGTACTCCACTACATTGCAAGATTCCATGTGACTGCAAAGGACCACTTATAATCTCATAAAACTCTGCGAATTCCCTTGATATCTTTAATATGTCTTAAAATTTAATTGAAATACCTTGGTAAGATTAAAAATATTTTTAAACCCATATAAATCTGTTGAAATCTCTTAAAATCCATCAAAATTTGTGAAATTCCCGAAAATCTCAAAAAAATTGAAGGTCCCATAAATCTGAATCTTCTCTCCTTGAATTGTTGAATATGAATTGATTTAAACTTATTCATGAAAGTTTCATAGAAAAAACTTGAGAATTCTTAGAAATTTTAAAAATCGCTTGAAATGCTTCGTGAACACCTTAAAATTCGTTGAAATCTGTGGAATCGTTAAAAATCCCTGGAAATTCAATGAAATTTTATTCATTTTCCAAAGTTTGGAAACTCTTTGAAATCACTTTGAAATAATATTGGTTTGTGAAGGGGGATTAAAAGGTATTATAAAGAATTGCATGGAGCAGATTGCAGGAGTAATTAACCCCTCGGTCTACTCTATTTTATTTTCTTACTTTTGTTTTTCTTTTTTGTCTCAAGCCTGAAAAATTTGTAATTGAAGCCTCATCGGCAAAAAGAACATTGAATTAGCACATGTACGGTGTTCGTGGAGTTCTAGAGTTATTATTCATTCAAAAACTTGTTCTACTCCGCGGTAGCGTTTCAATCGCTAAAGTTTCAAATAGTCGAGGTTACTTACTTCACTTCAATCTCAACCTCAAAAGTTTACTTTTCCTAACCTAACTTTCACAATTTTGAACCGGGACAAAAACAGAAAATTAAATTTGGTTGAATGTAGAAAAACATTCAAAAATTGAAATCTGCAAATTTTTCAAACAATTATTCTTTCTTTTAAATTTGACATGTTTAATATTGCTGGCTGTGGACGTTTTACTACTTGCATTTCTGATTTCTTTGTATTAACTTAACATTTTCCAGCTTTTTTAGTGCTTTCATTCTTTTCTGCTTGACATTCTGGTAAAATGAATTTTCTTTTTTTATTACTTTTAAAAGTTTTAATTTAAGTTAGATTTAGAAATGTAAATTTTGACCGTTGAGGTTTATGGGAAGTAAATAACTACGACTATTTTGACATTTCTTTACGGAGACTTTCTCAGTTTTCTTCCCTACCGGAAATCTAGATTATTTCTAGATACTTTCTAGACTCTGCTCGTCTAGAGAACGTGTAGGGCAATTCTATGACGGTCGCCTTGCCTAGGATTCATCTAGGGTTCATCTAGCGGCGTCTAGTAAGTTTTACCTGCAACTCTTTTGAGTCTAGCATTCGTCTAGTATCATCTAGAAAGGGGTCAATTCTAGATGATGCGTTCCTAGACTATATCATCTAGAAATCGTCTAGATTTTTGGTAGGGTTGCCATTTTTTCGATTGCAGCGCTTCCGCAAAGTAGAAAAACAGTTTACATTTTATACTTAAGATTGATTATATCGTTCTTCTGGGGGGCATTTAAACTTGAATCGAAATAACAATTGTAATTTAAAGAGAAAGAAAAAACACAAAGCTCCAAAGAGTGCTCAACGTACGTGATATTGCGTAGCCTGTAAGAAAAGGAAATATATGGTCCAGTTACTTCCAGAAGGCCACAGGCTAGAGTATTATACGTTTTCTTCATGTTTCTTTTTGTGATTATTTATGTTTAAATAAGACAAACAAATTGTCGTCTTGTCGGACAAAAGAGGACTATTCGTGCCTACTGAATAAAACATGTTAACACACAAATTCACATAAGTTTTTTTTGCAGTCACATACCTAAGAATTTTATTTTTTACTTAGTTGACTTGTTTTATATTAGTGTAATTTTCGACGACCATGACGTCCATCACCTACTCGGTATTTAGAACTGAAACGAATCCACCAGTAAAGTCTATCGGAACCTGTTCGGAGTGCCAAATCGACTTCACGAACCAAATTGAAACCATTCCATTGTCTATTTGGAATTCAGCATTGAGCCGAATAGATCACAACAGTCTAACACTTAGTTCAGTATTACAAACTGAAACCATTCCAGTGCCTACTTGGACTTCCGAACTGAGCTGAATAGATCACAGCCGTCTAACAATCAGTTCGGCATTGCGGACTGAAACCATTGCAGTGTCTACTTGGAATTGAGAACTGAGCCGAATAGATCACGAACGACTGACAACCAGTTCGAAATTCCAAACTGAAACCATTCCAGTGTCTACTTGGACTTACGAACTGAGCCGAATAGATCACAGCCGTCTAGCAATCAGTTCGGTGTATTGCGGGCTGAAACCACTGCAGTGTCTACTTGGAATTCCGAACTGAGCCGAATAGATCGCGACCGCC
>CAKNXH010066398.1:0-10802 GCA_932178445.1 Andricus quercusramuli | reverse complement strand
AAATTATTTAATGAAACCAAATTCAAATGAGGACGCGGAATTTCCGAGCGGCAAGTATCGATTGTCGAAAATCACAATCGATAACTACACGACGAATCAGAAGTGCGGAAAAGGCGTTACGAAATTTCGACTTCGACTCAATTATCTTTTTAGAATAGGATATATAGTTTCCTATTGAAAGTTAATTGGAAAAAAGTTTTGATCTTACAGATTTTTCGTCAATAATAATCGTATCGAGCTTACTTTTTTGCCAGAATTCTTGTGAGTTTCGCCGCTTTTTTCGAAACGAGTCACTTCATCTGTTTTGCAAAAATTCGATTCATAAATAATAATCAATGTTCTTCTCATTAATGCTTCGTCCTCGCCACAGAATAGATACTTATTCCTTTGTCAATTGTACATGAAATGTTCTTTCAGAATAATGTACATATCACTTACACTTTTACTATGCAATACATCTAAAGATACTTACAATACGATTTTACTGAATATATGATAATTAAAATTAGAATAACCATAAATCAGTAGATTTTGAATACGCTTAGCCTATCGATGAAATTTCCTTCAGCTCATATTCAGTGAGCCCAACTTAAAAATGAAATATTACTCTAAGAGAAATAAATTGATTTTTGTATTTCCATTAAATTTCTGTCTCTCCAGATGACGGTATTTACATTTCTCTTTCGCTTTCAAATATTTCCACTCATTAAAGCATTCAATTTCATACGCATGCAAGTACTGATCAAACGATATCGCTTTCCACATTCGCAGAATAAAAAGAGAATCCTGACCGGGATGGGAAAGTATATGAACGACTTCCCAAAAAGAGGCGTTCTGAATCGTCGACATAACTTTCAGGTATCAAACGCCCTTTTTTTAATGTTTCTGAGCCTATTTTGACATAAGACGATGTAGAAATAAGTTGGTGGTTTCTTGAAGACGTAAGAACATGTCTGAAATGCTCAACAATGTCTAAATCTTCCATTACCATTTTTCTTCTCAGGCCGAATATTTCAGAACTACCAGATGACACATCACTACATTCGAAATAGTAGGAAAGTTGAATCTGGTGTTTCGTAGCGAGTGTAAAAGGTAAATTGACGTTATTCTTGTTTCTTCTAGCGTTCGAGAGAATTTGTTGATGCTTTGCTTCATAAATCATAAACCACACGTTTATGATAGGACCATTCTTTTTTAATAAATGGGTATTGACGCAAATAATGGTGTTTTGGTTTCTCGTTCTCGTTTGGAAACAATTGTTTTCGCAACGAGAAGTAATGTTCTAGACGAATCAATAATACATTGTGCGTATCTTCTTTCACATTTCTCAAGTGAATACTGTCTAAAACGTTTCGCGAAGCGAGAAACAATTCCTAAACTCTTGTACCCTGCAAATTCAAATCGCCAAAAATAAAAGTAAAATATTTCACGAGGGTCTTCATTTCTGCAGCATAAAAAACAAGATATTTTTGTGAAATTGCTGGTGGTTTGTCGCCATCATCTGACCCATAATCAAAATTTTGAATTCTCTCATTTACAGTGTCAAGAGATACATTTTTGATTTCCATTAGATTTTTAATCATGAGAGCCATGTTGTAACGTAATCACCCCAAATATGCATCACGCATTAAATCACATGATTTATTTTCAATATTATGATAACTTTTTAATGCATTGAAAATGCATCTGCAATTCCTTCCTGTCAATTTCGGATTATTTGCTGCTAGACGGGTTCGTAATTGATAGTATTAAGAAGTGAAGAGTAATCAAGGGCATCACCTCTGCGAATACTTTCAATGTTGGCCTTACAAAAACGACATGGGTGACAGGCGTTAAAACCTTCGACGAAACCGAGAAGACCGTGAACTCCCAAATTGCCACCAAGTATCATACTCAAAGCATAGTACATTACAACATCGTTTCCCTTTACTCGAACAGATAAGCCATCTTTTTCCAGAGTCGATAGTTCATTGAGCAACATAGCAAAAACTTTCGAATGTCCATACCGTTCTCTTTTTTTTAGATTTGGAAAGCGAAATAACCAAAATCTTGTTCAAATCATTTTGAAAAACACAGGGAAACACGGGAACACTAGCGTACATTGCATCGATTTTAGTAGTAGAACCACAAGGTCCTGACGAGTTTCCGGTCATGAAGTCATCGAAATAAATAAAAAGTGGAACTACCAACTTTCCGGAGAATTTAATTTCTATCTTTTTCCACGTGGAATCCTGGCAAAAATGTTTTACTACTGTGGATTCATCCGACTTTAACTTGGCAAGGAATTCCTTCATTACTTCGAAATTATTCGAATTTTCGACATATGTTTTCAACGTTAAACTGAGAGGTACATACTGACCAACAGGAGGCTTTACTGGATTTCCTTCATCATCAATAACTTTTAATTCTTGAGGAGGGATGTAAAAACCAGTGTCACCAACTTTTTTCTTACGTCTATCATGGGTCTTCACACTGCCAAAACTGGTTGACAAGGTTTGAAATAATTGATTGATTTCACTGATTTGAAAAGCATTGCACTCAACAATTGGAAATATTGATTTTTCCAATAATTCTCGCATATTGTCATTCGAGAGTGAATCAAAAAGATTCACAATTAATAGAATTACTGAATTTTCGATGGACCGTCGCTCTTGGAGGATTTTCATTATGTTCTTTACTGCATTAGCTAATTTTTCGTTGAATCTCAGTATTGTGTCATCTTCATTAGTTGATTTTACTTTTTTCGGAGCCAGCATATATTTATAGTTGCATTTTTGATTTTGAGCGACTATATTATTTGATGGAATTTGATTCGAACTACATTCTTGAGGAATGAGGGTACTTGTTGTATCAGCAGTATAACACACAGTCAAGTATTTTACAAAAAGTGTTTTACCATCGAATAAGCGACCACAGCATGTGTAAGAATCTGATATTTTGTATGAATGTTGATATGTGTAATGGTGAAGTAATTGAGGAATATTGGGGGAAAAAATATCACATTCTGCACATATAAAGAATGTTGGATGGAAGAATAGTTGGATAAAAAACCATTTTCAGAATTCTTTACGAATTTCACTTTTCATGAAGGTTATGTATGTCATTTATGACTCTCGTTATCAGTGGGATTTTGATGACTTTCGATGCACTGTCGATAAAAAAACCAACCTCTGAATGAAAATCAAGAGATGCCGACAATCCGGCGTAAATTCGAGACAAAGTAAGATACAATTGAATAAGAAACGACACAGCTGCTCTCACAAAGTCAAAATTCCACTTTTCCTGACCAAGATACACGAAAATTAATACAGAAAAGTGAGGCTTTTCTTGGCTGGTGATGACAACAATGCAAGGAAATGGTTCGACTTCTCCTGAGATTTCATAATTCTGTGCCCGTTTTTTAGTTCATTTTTGGCCGCCTTCGTAGTTTTTGCGAAAACGAGCAAACCTTGTTGCGCATCCAAGACAGAAGGTTTTAGGAAAGCCGTTTTTGTTTTCACCATGCCCTTGAACAACAGAAGATGCGGCAACAAAAGCAGGCGCACGAAATCGATCTCGTCCTCAGATGATGTTGCGATCTTTTTGTCGTATAGCAAGCAGAGACTTTTTCCAGAAGATTGAGAAATCAATTTTTTTCTCAAGGCATAGTGATGTCCGAAAACGATGTCCAGTTCTGTATCAATTAGGAATTCTTTGTGTGAAAAAGCTCTGTTAAAATCCAACGATAACTGGAAGGTGACAAAATTGCAAAATTTAGGACCAAATAATTAAATGTATCACACCAAAGATATTAATTACATTTTTCAATCGATATATTTCAATATTAGTCTGAAAAGACTGTGCAAAAAAATAAGGGTTGAAAATTCTAAACCAAATTCTGACAGCTGATTATGACATCTTGAAGCGAAAAAAACACGCGTTTTTTCAGTTTTTTCCTAATTTTCTCGGACCATTTAACAAAAAAAAATTATTACAAAAATCATTATCGTTACAATTACCAATTGTGGGCAACAATCATTGTTCAAAGCGGGCCACTCGCTGAAAATTTCCACTTTACTAAAGAAGATTATTGCACCGAAGGCTTTTACTTAGGTTAGTTTTGTTGAAAAATATAAAGAAATGTACAGAGAAAAGAAAATTTAATCTCTTTTGCCAACAAAAATTGACCGTAACAGTCCTAAATCTTCAAACCATAATATGAAAAATACGTGCGCTAACCGTACCCGCGATCTGTCCAATCGCCATTATCCATCGACTCTTTATTTTACCATTATTGTTCAAGAATTAATTCATGCTTTGTGCAGTCCATTTTCCATGTCATATTCAGAAAATGTTTATTACACTTTTATATTAATTTTGTTTTTATTTTTGAACATTTTAAAACTGTTGGCTTCAATCTCATCTAACCTCAAAATTAAAGCGCCTGTTATGACCAAATAAATATTACCATTAAATGTTTTTCAAATACTAACAAATATTCCTTTTTTAAATAGAATAGTGTATGTAGAGGGTAAAACTATTCACTTTAATCATTTTTGCATGCAATACAATTTTCGAAAATTCAGGTTAGTTTTGGTTACACCATTCGAAAATTTCATTTTACGCAATAATTATTAGAGTAAACAGCTTATTTACCCTATGGATACACACTTCTATTTAAAAAAGTGGTACCACTTCGTATTCAAACAATATTTAATGCTCGTATTTATTGAGTGAAATCGCAGGCAATTGAATTTTGAGGATAGAGCTTGAGCCGAGGAGCCTTGAGCAACCTGCCGTGTTTTTTTCATTGATTTAAGCGAATAAAGAAATCCAAAAACTTTGCATATCGATCGATAGTAGGGTGGCCCTTATTTTCACTTTTTGAATTTCTCTGCTCTCACTCCCCAGATTTGTTCGAATGCCCAAAAATAAATCTCCAAATTTGAGCAAAATCGGTTAATATTTAGAGGTGCCACAAAGACCACGAAGTTTCCCATTGATTTAACATGGGAAAAAGTCAGCTTTTCGTAAATCTAATATTTAAACGCGATAATATGTTACAAATAATTCCGTGTTTCAGTATATTGTTCAGAATTTGTCAGAGAATAAGAATCAATCATAAATTTTGACGTTGAATAATTTTAAGCTAATCATTAATCGGTAATCCAAAAATACCCAGTAATTTTTTAACTAATATTCAATTGTTTAAACAATTTTTATTTAGTTCAAATATTTGTTTTTTTTTCAGTTAAATCGCGAAATGAACGTATTTTATAGACTTTATGATCCACTTAATCAATAATAACAACAAAATAATTTGTTTAAATAATTTTACAATTATTTGAATAATACGCATTTCTTTAAGCATATATTTTACGTAAAAAAAGCAGAAGGAACATCTTATATCGCTAAATTTTGGACAAATTTTAATATTTTTAAGTACAAATTTGTTTATTATGAATACTCGTGGATGTTTAAAAAATTTAAATTTGTTTAAACAACTACAAGTATTCATAATAAACAAATTAGTACTTACAAATATTAAAATTTGTCGAAAATTTATTGAGATAAAATGTTTCTCCTGCCTTTTTTTAGATTATTCTTATTCTCTGACGAATTCTGTACAATATACTGAAACACGGAATTATTTGTAACATATTATCGCGTTTAAATATTAGATTTACAAAAAGCTGACTTTTCCCATGTTAAATCAATGGGAAACTTCATGGTCTTTGTAGCACCCCTAAATATTAACCGATTTTGCTCAAATTTGGAGTTTTTTTTTGGGCATTCGAACAAAACTGGGGGTTGAGAGCAGAGAAATTTGAATAAAAATCCACCATGTATAAATAAAAACGACCCTAATCGATACGCATGAGATAAGAATTTTTTGAAAAGCTGCAGTAGTTCTTTTTTGTATTGAATCAAAAGTAATAATCCGTAAAAGTTTTAATAGCGATATAGACTGGGGGTTTTCAGGTTGACCAGAGTACTTGAACTTTATATACATACATACACATTTCATGTGTTTGCAGGTCACACGCTGCTTAACAGTTTGAAAAAAGATGCGGTACCCTCTGTATTTTCATGGAAGAGGAAATTGGGTTCATGTCTAGAAGTTGATCGTTCCGAAAGGAAGAAGAGACAGTTCATCAGAAATCAAAAGATGCCGGAGAAAAGGATTGAAAGATGTTTAACTGTACAATGTTCTGTCGGCTATAAAGACGTTGGAGTGCCTTCAGAACCGACCCTCTCTTCATCTTATGAACATATCAAAGATTCGGAAATATCAATTGGATTTGAGATTTAAGCCATTAGTGCACAAGATGCCTCAGAAGCAGCGCCAAAACCAACTGTTTCTAAAATGAAAAGTAATGTTTCCCAAACCAAAACTTTTTCTGATGTCTCTTCTCAAACTTTTATGAAATCTGCTTTTACTATGGAGAAGCTACGAAGAACTCCAGAGGCTGTTCCATACTACACGGGCTTTGAAACTTATGACAAGCTGAAATTGGTTTTTAGTAGTTTGGGACCAGCGGCCTATGAATTAAATTATCGATATGGTGATGTGGCTAGTATTTGTGTTAAGGACCAGTTTCTCAGGAGACAACATTGTTGTGACATGGATTAACTTCAAGCACTGTGAATGGTCTGAAATTGATATATCCCTATATAAAAGGACCATTTAAACCGGATTGATATTCTATCAGTATCAGTTTGGTTCAGTAAGTTTCAATCCGGCTGCCAAATTGAAAAAAATGGCCGATTAGAGCATCTATTCGGTTGAATCTGGACATAACTCACATGTATTCTAATCGGATTTACGAGTTCATTTTGAATCAGTTTTAGTTTGGATTTTCCCTGTCTGTCAATAGTGCAGACTTCCGAATTCTTTTTGAATTGTGCTGAGTTCGGATTTTCAAACTGTACTTTTTAAATAGCGCACTAAGTTCTTATGTCAATTTGTTCCAATCTAAACATTAACAACTATAATCTAATCGGGTTTCAGAATTTATTTTCAAGTAGTTTCAGTTCGGATTTTCCATAACTGTCATCATTTCGGATTTCCGAGTTCATTTTGAATTGGTCTTATTCCGGATTTCCATACTGAAAATTTTAAATTTTGAACTAAGTTCCTAAATCGATCCGGTTCAATGTGGACATTATCAACTGTAATCTAATCGGATTTCCGAATTCATTTTCAACTAGTTTCAGTTCTGATTTTCCATAACTGTTATTATTTCGGATTTCCGATTTCATTTTGAATTGGTCTCAGTTCGGATTTCCAGACTGGAGATTTTAAATTTTGAACTAAGTTCCCAAGTCAATCCGGTTCAATCTGAACATTAAGAACTATAATCTAATCGGATTTCCGAATTCATTTTCAACTGGTCTCATTTCGGATTTCCAAACTGAACATTTTATATTGTGAACTAAATTCTCAAGTCAATCCGGTCCAGTGTGGATATTAACAACTGTCATCTAATCCGATTTCCGAATTCATCTTAAAGTTTCTTCAGTTCGGATTTCCCTTTACTCTTATCATTTCGGTTTTCCGAGTTCATTTTGAATTGGTCTCAGTTCGGATTTCCAAACTGAACATTTTGAATTTTAAACTAAGTTACCAAGTCAATCCGGTTCAATGTGGACATTATTAACTGTAATCTAATCGGATTTCCGAGATCATTTTGAATTGGTCATATTTTCCTCCTGTTTGTAAATAATTTACAATTGTTTGAATAGTTACCACTTATTTGAGAGGGGGGGGGGTGTAAGCATCTGTTCTGTGACATGAGACACAGCGCGTTGCCAGAGGCCGGCGTTACACTTTCTAGTCGTGGTTTCATTTGAATCAGGCGCGGCTCTCCATATCGAAGTCTAAGATGTTTACACAACAAAAAATGTCACCTTAAAAAATCGGAAAATGTGTATCTTTTTGGAAACAAACGTCAAAATTGAAATACTAATAACTTTGATGAAATATTGTTTTCTCAAATCAGAAAAATAAGTTTCTCCTGAAACTTCAAAAAACAATATATTTCTACTTCAAGGTATTCTGCGACTTCAAGTGTAGAATCTGTCTGATTTGGATAGGATAGCGTAAAATATTTTAAAAAAATATATTAATTACTGTTCATCATAAATTATTTCTTTACAGGCCACGATAAATGTTTGATGACCAGGAATTAATCGGAAAATGAACGGACATTTTTTTCCTAGCTCAGAACGGCCCCCCTGCATTGAAACATGTTTAATATATATTACTCATTAGTAATGTTGCTAAAGATATACTTTCTAAAAATAGTGATTGCAGGAAAAAGACTTGAAATGTTTCTAACCAAAAACCTTCTTCAATAACAAAAGACTTACCAATGTATGTGCTATTGCGCAGCGTTTAAGATAAAGATTTATATGATCTGCCCCGAGGGGTTAATTATTCGGATTTTTAGTACTCCACTACATTGCAAGATTCCATGTGACTGCAAAGGACCACTTATAATCTCATAAAACTCTGCGAATTCCCTTGATATCTTTAATATGTCTTAAAATTTAATTGAAATACCTTGGTAAGATTAAAAATATTTTTAAACCCATATAAATCTGTTGAAATCTCTTAAAATCCATCAAAATTTGTGTAATTCCCGAAAATCTCAAAAAAATTGAAGGTCCCATAAATCTGAATCTTCTCTCCTTGAATTGTTGAATATGAATTGATTTAAACTTATTCATGAAAGTTTCATAGAAAAAACTTGAGAATTCTTAGAAATTTTAAAAATCGCTTGAAATGCTTCGTGAACACCTTAAAATTCGTTGAAATCTGTGGAATCGTTAAAAATCCCTGGAAATTCAATGAAATTTTATTCATTTTCCAAAGTTTGGAAACTCTTTGAAATCACTTTGAAATAATATTGGTTTGTGAAGGGGGATTAAAAGGTATTATAAAGAATTGCATGGAGCAGATTGCAGGAGTAATTAACCCCTCGGTCTACTCTATTTTATTTTCTTACTTTTGTTTTTCTTTTTTGTCTCAAGCCTGAAAAATTTGTAATTGAAGCCTCATCGGCAAAAAGAACATTGAATTAGCACATGTACGGTGTTCGTGGAGTTCTAGAGTTATTATTCATTCAAAAACTTGTTCTACTCCGCGGTAGCGTTTCAATCGCTAAAGTTTCAAATAGTCGAGGTTACTTACTTCACTTCAATCTCAACCTCAAAAGTTTACTTTTCCTAACCTAACTTTCACAATTTTGAACCGGGACAAAAACAGAAAATTAAATTTGGTTGAATGTAGAAAAACATTCAAAAATTGAAATCTGCAAATTTTTCAAACAATTATTCTTTCTTTTAAATTTGACATGTTTAATATTGCTGGCTGTGGACGTTTTACTACTTGCATTTCTGATTTCTTTGTATTAACTTAACATTTTCCAGCTTTTTTAGTGCTTTCATTCTTTTCTGCTTGACATTCTGGTAAAATGAATTTTCTTTTTTTATTACTTTTAAAAGTTTTAATTTAAGTTAGATTTAGAAATGTAAATTTTGACCGTTGAGGTTTATGGGAAGTAAATAACTACGACTATTTTGACATTTCTTTACGGAGACTTTCTCAGTTTTCTTCCCTACCGGAAATCTAGATTATTTCTAGATACTTTCTAGACTCTGCTCGTCTAGAGAACGTGTAGGGCAATTCTATGACGGTCGCCTTGCCTAGGATTCATCTAGGGTTCATCTAGCGGCGTCTAGTAAGTTTTACCTGCAACTCTTTTGAGTCTAGCATTCGTCTAGTATCATCTAGAAAGGGGTCAATTCTAGATGATGCGTTCCTAGACTATATCATCTAGAAATCGTCTAGATTTTTGGTAGGGTTGCCATTTTTTCGATTGCAGCGCTTCCGCAAAGTAGAAAAACAGTTTACATTTTATACTTAAGATTGATTATATCGTTCTTCTGGGGGGCATTTAAACTTGAATCGAAATAACAATTGTAATTTAAAGAGAAAGAAAAAACACAAAGCTCCAAAGAGTGCTCAACGTACGTGATATTGCGTAGCCTGTAAGAAAAGGAAATATATGGTCCAGTTACTTCCAGAAGGCCACAGGCTAGAGTATTATACGTTTTCTTCATGTTTCTTTTTGTGATTATTTATGTTTAAATAAGACAAACAAATTGTCGTCTTGTCGGACAAAAGAGGACTATTCGTGCCTACTGAATAAAACATGTTAACACACAAATTCACATAAGTTTTTTTTGCAGTCACATACCTAAGAATTTTATTTTTTACTTAGTTGACTTGTTTTATATTAGTGTAATTTTCGACGACCATGACGTCCATCACCTACTCGGTATTTAGAACTGAAACGAATCCACCAGTAAAGTCTATCGGAACCTGTTCGGAGTGCCAAATCGACTTCACGAACCAAATTGAAACCATTCCATTGTCTATTTGGAATTCAGCATTGAGCCGAATAGATCACAACAGTCTAACACTTAGTTCAGTATTACAAACTGAAACCATTCCAGTGCCTACTTGGACTTCCGAACTGAGCTGAATAGATCACAGCCGTCTAACAATCAGTTCGGCATTGCGGACTGAAACCATTGCAGTGTCTACTTGGAATTGAGAACTGAGCCGAATAGATCACGAACGACTGACAACCAGTTCGAAATTCCAAACTGAAACCATTCCAGTGTCTACTTGGACTTACGAACTGAGCCGAATAGATCACAGCCGTCTAGCAATCAGTTCGGTGTATTGCGGGCTGAAACCACTGCAGTGTCTACTTGGAATTCCGAACTGAGCCGAATAGATCGCGACCGCC
>CAKNXH010066394.1:0-19307 GCA_932178445.1 Andricus quercusramuli | reverse complement strand
CCTAGATCACGGGTCGACCAGGATTCATATTATATTTAAAAAAAAAAAGAATGTTTCGAAGGTAATCCTGAAAAGTTTATGAAATTGTTCTTAAAACTACCTTATGTACTAAATATCATATTCCCGTGCAACGTGACACATTTAGTACAAGTTTAAAATCAAGAAAAGAAATTAAATTAAATAATGTTCTCAAACTCATGTTTTCTGTTATCCAATAAAAACTAATAAATTTCCTGTATACGCTGTAAGAGTATAATCGAGAAGTTTTATACTTTTAATGCTTATAATAATACAAATGATATATTTTTGAGTAAAATGATTTTGTTTTATGATAACGGAAGTAAAAGTGCACCTAATAATGGTTATGATCCAATAGTTTTGTGTGGAGTTTCTTAGTTTCCGGAATTTTTACATCTCACGACCGATTCCCATGTACTCGGGTGAATCGGATGAGTGGAAGCTCTGAAAAATAAGATTTGCGATTTTATACGGACCCAGAATTTTCTGACAAAATGAGTACATGTAAATTAATCTAGCCAAGATGCTACGATCTACTTTCACACAAGTACTCACTCCTGATCATTGTGATTGCGTTCACCTGTGTATTTATTGGAGTCATCGACTCTGGCGAGGTGTGGATGCAATGAAGCAAAGCGGGATATGGATCAGTATTTAACTATTTGAATGATAATATACTCGGCATATCATTTCAAAAGACATTGTGCCAGCACGTGCTGATCGATATTGTATTTACTTGGGTAAATGGATCAGGTTCAGTTTTCCTTCATAATCTCGAAGAACATGTTCCATTATTTTAGACATCAATTCAGTTTTCTCCAGATTTAGTGATGAGGATGAGTTGTGATATTCTCGCAGAACATCAGGAATGTATGCGCCTTGGATTAGGCACGTTTATATCGTAAACAATGGACAAATACCAAGTTGGATGGATATGGACAATTCACGTGTAACTGTTGTCACTCATGATAATATTTTATGATGAAAGTGATTTATCTAACTTTTCTAGTCCTGCCATAGAAATTCAAATTCATAGAATCTGAAGTCTTTCTGACAAATTCTTATACTTCAATGACGATGTTATGTTGGGTGCTGAAGTTTGGCCCCAGGATTTTATAACTCATGCAGAAGGTCAAGCAGTGTATTTAGCCTGGTGGGTGCCAGACTGCTCCGATGCGATGCAATCGATCGATGCGGCGATCATCAAGACCACTACGCGGAACTACCCTGTGCTCTGTAGAGACGGGGAAGGCGGCGGAACCCCTGAAAAAAGCTAAGAAGAAGCCATTGGCGCATCTACAACAATTGGATAACAAGGCTTGATCCAAGGAGAAAAAGAACGGTTCGAAAGGACAATCCCTTATATAAAACAAAGTAGCCGCCGAAGAAGACAACATCGGTCCTTGATGTCTAAACGGAATAGGAAAGGCTCCGGCAATCGATTGCCTGTCGTTTGGTCCACTGGGAAGAATGTATCCAGGATCCTGGATGTCTCGTGCACGATCAAATCTTTGGTCACCCATACCAACTCGCAACCAAGCCCCACCGAAAACTTCACACGGGGTCACCCCCGATGACCCACCGTGACCCTACTTATTCACGTCCTCGCCCCCAGGCTTGGAGGCTGTTGGGTCTTGGCGGGGCACAGGGCGTCCTCTTTCAATTCCCCAGAGTCTAGGGAAAACGGGCTGCATATCCGATGGCGGGCGAAATCCTCTTCCCTTCACCGTTACTTCGTTACCCGGGGGTGATCCACCGTTGGAAGGATGAGTCTTCACCGGTTCCTGGATCTGAGGGATTATTTGGTCCATGAAGCATTCGGCCTTCGGGGAGATCAATCTACATGGGTTCATCCCAGATGACTCGACTCAATTCAACTTACTTACGTCCTCGCCCCGGGCTTTGAGGTTGTTAGATCTTGGCGGGCCATAGGATACCCCCTTCCAATTCCCCAGAGTTAAGGGAAAACAGGCTGCACCTCCTATGATGAGCAAAATCCCCTCCCTCTCACCGTTGCCTTGTGATCTGGGTTTAGACCACCATTGAGCGGGCCAGCTTTAGCATTCCCCAGATTTTGAGGAATTCTCGTCTCTATAGAAACGGGTTGGGAAACGGTTTGCACCTCCGATGATGGGCGAAATCCCCTCCGTCTCATCGTTGCTTTGATACCTGGGATTAGTCCACCATTGAGCGGGCTAGCTTTAGCATTCCCGAGATTCTCATGAATTTGTCTACGTCCAGGCGTCCCGACGTGGTCTTTGGTGGTCTTCCTCTTTTTCGCCGTCCTGAGGTTTATTCGTTATCTCTAGGGAGTCGTTTTCGTTAGATCTCGGTCTTTATTTTGGGGGATCGACACCTTTTTCTAGGCTTATCGGTCTGCTGAACGGTACCAAGGTCACCCGATGCGCGCGGCCAGAATTCCTTCTCTCGCGGTTTCGGAAATGTTCTGCGTGTCGTCCTTCCTCCCAACCTGTTCAGACACTGAATGGTCATCGGACGGAACCTTGGTACTTTCTTCTTCATCGAAACCTGAGGAACACGATTTCGATTCATCGACCAACCAATAATACTTAAATTCCTTCACATGAACTTTCTCTTCATTTCCCGTCGCATTCAATATCATATAAAATACTGGAGAAAAAACTTCCACAATTTCAAACGGACCGACGTACTTTGGAGCTAATTTCTTAGTAATAAATGCTGGTGCGGATGATAGAACAAGAGTTTGACGCCAGATAATGTCACCCACTTTATAACGGATACCTCGTCTCCAACGGTTATAGTATTTTGCATGACGATCTGACGCTATTTCTAATAAACAGGCGACTAAATCCCGTAAAGCGGGTAACATTCTAGTTATATCATCCCATTCTTGTACGGCAAACAGTATAATTTCTGGGATCCCTTCTACTTGTCTTTTCAATGAACTAGCCAGTTTGGGTTACCTGTCAAAATTCAAGAACGCTGGCGACACGCGACTGGAACTATGTACTGCTATGTTCTAAGAAAAACTAAAATATGGAATATGCGTATCCCAATCGCGCTGATCACTTTCAACAAACGAAGCCATCATCGTTTTTCACCACCCTATTTACTCGCTTATCCGGATTTGCTTGCGCATGATACGTTGGAGTAGTTGAGTGGCGAATACCAAGTTGTTTGGCAGCATTTGATGTAAATTTATTGATGAATTTCGTGCTGTTGTCCGTGAACAAGACTACAGGAGCTTCTCACCTGAAAACTACACAATCTTCGAAAGCCTTCTGTACATTAACGCCATTAGCCTTCCTTAACGGGACACATTCTATCCACTTTGTGAATATGTCCTGAAATATGAGTAAATATCGATAATGAGCGCGACTAGGCGGAAAAGGGCCCATGATGTCTGCTGCAATCACCATCCATGGTTGCTCTATCATGCGTTTCCCCATCAGTCCCACCGGGCCAGCCTGCTCAACCTTGAACTTCTGACAAGTGGAACAGGACCGAACATAAGTAACCACGACCTTATACATTCCAGGCCAATAATATAAAAGGGCCATACGTGCGTGTGTCTTTTCTACTCCGAGATGACCGGAAGTAGCTTTATCATGTGCTTCCTCTGAAGCTTTACTCTGTAGCTCCGAAGGTAAAACCAGCTTCCAGGCCTCGAGATCTGATAAGAGTGGGTCAACGTAGGAGTTCGGTCTATGGCAATACAACCTTCCTCACTCAATCTTCCAATCGGGAAACTGCATTGGTATTTCTTGAACATTCTTGACCCTTTGAAAGTACCAGGGGTCATCGGTCGCTTTAATGGAACTAACTACTTCAGTATCTGGCTGATACATACAAGACAAGGCGTCCAGCACGTGATTTAAGGCACCCTTCCTATGTTTAATGGTTACCTGATTCCCAAGTAACTGTGTAACTTTTCGCTGGTCGTGTAACTTATTATACAACCAGCGAAGGCTACTGTTGTCAGTAATCACTTCACAAGGGTAACCCTCAAGATAGGGCCGGAATTTTCAGGTCATCCATATCACAGGCAAACACTCTTGCTCAGTGACAGTGAAATTCCTCTCAGAGGGGGCCATCGTCTGACTCGCGTAAGCGATCACTCGCTGCGCGTCGTCTATGTTTTGTGTCAGGACCGCCCCCAAACGAGTGTTACTAGCATCAGTTTGTAGGGAAAATGGTAGACTGAAATCCGGTCGGGCTAACGTCGACTTTTTTTTAACAGACGAAGCAGAGGCTCAGCTATAGCAGAAAAATCTTTTATAAACCTCCGATACCACGAGACCATTCCCAACAATCGCCTAAGTTTCTTCAAGGTATTTTGGAGTGGGTAATCAATTACTGGTTCGACCTTTTCAGGGTCAGCGTGAAAACCCGACTGGCTAACCATATACCCCAGATACTTGGCCTCTTTACAGCAGGATTAATTCCCTATTAATGATAAGGCCAGCATTGACTATGACATCTAGAATATGCCTAAGCCAATATAAATGTTCATCAAAGGTTTCGGTGACTATGATGATGTCATCAAGGTATGAAATGACGTGAGTTTCGAATTGAGGTGTGATCAACCTATATAGAAGGCGTTGGAAAGTAGCCGGAGAATTTGATAGACCAAAGGACATTCGAGTATACTGGTATAGGCCCTTCCCAGGAACAGCAAAAGCAGTAGGCTCCTTACTTTCTCTGGGCAAAGGAATCTGGTGAAAGGCCTGACTAAGATCGATTGTCGATATATATTGTGCTCAACAATCTACGAAAATCGATACAAAGTCTGAAGCCACCATCAGATTTCTTCGTCATTAAGACTGGTTTACACCAGCCACTATTAGAGTGCCCTATTTAACCTTCTTTCTCTAGCTTATCAGCAGATTTCCTGAGGTCCTCTAAAACTTTAGGCGAATATCTACGATAAGTCTGTTTGATTGGTGGGTGACCTTGGACATCTATTACATGTTCTGCTAGATGGGTGGCTGGCAGCTTTTCCGGCATAGGGAAAACCTTTTCGTCTAGGTGTTTCTATAATAACGTCAAATGATCTGGTTGTACCAGAACCGGAAGTCAGTGGTTGCGAAGAGTCCTCAGAAACAACACGATAACATGGCATATCATCAGGACTTGAATTAACTAAACTTACATTATCATGCGACTAATTATTAAAATTACTAACTTCTTTTCTCTGCACATAAGAAGGATCCGAACTCAAACGATATCTTGATTTCTCAAGCTCGAGATCTAAACTTATTCTTTCACCCTCATGAGAGTGCCAATAGAGTACAATGATCCGTCGGGATAGTCACATCCCCATATAAAATGTAATCTTCATTTTCTAAAACGGACATTGGAATGTATCTATAGAAAGGCATCTATTCTGTTAAGAGTCCTAGGTTTAAGGCAAGTTGTTGATGTACAATGCCCGCTACATCATTATGTCTGTGTGTATATTCTCTTTGAGCCATTACGCGACAACCATCAATAATGTGCTCGATGGATTCGTTGGTATCTCCACATAATCGGCACCGGTCAACCACGTCTTGATGTAACACGTGTTTGCGATAATTCCTGGTGCTGACAACTCTATCCTGAATCGCAATGACGAATCCTTCCGTTTCTGGATACAGGAGTTCCTTTCTCAGCCAAATATTGGATGCCTCACTATCCACTTCATATTGATCTAGCGTTTTGGGGTGTTCGTTGTGGATGGCTTTCTGTCTCCATTGCGTTTCTAATTCCTCTATGGTTTCTGCCCTGATATTCAAGGCCTCCTCTGAGGACAAATTCAAGGGCATGTAGTCAAGATCCGCTTTACAGATGGTGTTGTAAAGCGTAACATCTCGCTTGCTGTTAAAATAGTCTCGCAACTGTGTAACTTGTGACTCACACAGTTTTCTGACATCTACAATGCCTCTGCCCCTCTATGTCGTGGTAGAACTACCCTTTCACTCGCCGAATTACGGTGGTGCATTCGGTGTTTCGTCATTTCTACGCGGATGATTCTGTTCAATCGTTCGAGGTCAGTGTTCGACCATTTGATGAGCCCAAAGGAGTACGTGAGAACAGGGATGGCGTAGGTGTTGATTGCCCTGATCTTGTTTGCCGAGTTAAAAGAACTCTTCAGAACCAATCTGAGTCTTGTAGTGAAGGCAGTCGTTAGGCTTTTCTTAACTATCGTATGCTGAATACCCTTAGATTCAAGAATACCCAGGTATTTATATGACTCGCCCTCAGCCATTGCCTCGATGTCATTCCCGAAATCGTTCTCTATCTCTGCGGTCCCTAATTCTCCTCTGGTTAAATGCACTGTTCGGCATTTATCTAGTCCAAACTCCATGTTGATATCATTGGAAAACTGCTTTGTAAAATCAATCACTTGCTGCAGTTTCTCGTCCGAACTAGCGTATAGCTTGAGGTCATCCATGTATAGAAGATGGGTCACTTGATGACCATCCTCATTATCATTTACTCGGAACCCATGAGACATGCTATTTAAAGTTTTGCTCAGTGGGTTCAACGCTAAACAGAACCATAATGCACTGAAGGAGTCTCCTTGGAATGTACCCGTCTTAATGCGTATTGATCTAGTTATCCTCGGTTGTCCATGATCAAAGTACTTGATTCTTGTACCCCAAAGCATCATCGCACGACTTAGGAAGTCAATGATGCGTGGACAAATTTTGTATACTTTTAAGACTTCAAGCAAATAGTTATGTGGTACGGAAGGAAACGTTGCTTGTAGTCAATGTATGCCATGCGCAAGTTCCTTTGCTGTTTACGAGCTTGCGTCATGGCAACAGCGTCTATGGTGACTAGATCTTTACTGCCTCCGGAGTTTTTACAACATCCTTTTCGTTCTTCTGTAAGGATATCATTCTCGTCACAGTGAGAATAAACCTTATCTGCTATGATAGCTGTAAGACATTTATATATTGTTGGAAGACAGGCTATCGGTCGAAATTCAGATGGATTATGAGCGTCTGGTTTTTTAGGCAACATATACGTAGTACCCTGCAGCATAAAGCCTGGCATCAGATCTGGATGTCCAATGATCTTCTGAAAACACCGTGCCAACGCAGGATGCACACTAGTCAGGTACTTATACCAGAAATTGTGCACCATGTCCGGACCTGGAGCTTTCCAGTTACATGCTTTTTTCAAAACCGCTGAAACATCTAAAGCTGTGATGTTCGTCAGCTCCATTTCAGGGTTATTGCTTGCTCTTGCTTTCTCTAGTTGGAACCACGCAGTGTACAAATAGCTTCTGTTAGTTCTTCCCCAAACGTCTGACCAATAGTTAGTCATTTCTTCCAATTGAGGGACTTCGGTGTCTGGCTGGTTATTTTGCTGTACACTCAGTTCACGATAGAACCTTCTTTCGTCTGTCTGAAAGGTTCGATTTTGTTGCCTCCTTGCACTACTTTTCTTGTACCGACGCAGTCTAGCAGTAAGAACATCAAGTCTCTGCCGCTGGGAGTCTATAATCTCATCCAATATTGCTGGTGTCAATGTCTCGGTGTACCGAGGGTGGATGATTTCAATAACATGGTGTATCAGCTTTCTGGTTCGATTTTTTTTTTTATATTGAGTCAGTCGACCCAATTTGCACCTTACTTTGCTGACATCCATATCTAACCTGATCTTCCATGGCGGATCTCGCTCCTGTCTTGGGGCGAAGACTGCATTTATAGGCCTAGTTCTGCGGCCCAACGTTCTAACGGTTGCCACAGCTGCACAGTATACAAGAGTTTGCACCTCTAACGCATTTTGTGTTGCGTTCAAATGCGTAGGTAAAACCTTGCTGTTTAGGTGTTCTATTAGTGCACGCAGATCATTTGTGATGTTCATCTTGGGCAGTGAATGCCTTTGTGTTGGTTCTACATGTCTGAACTCTAGTAGAGCATGACCAACATTCCTTTCAAGGTGCTGTAGATTTTCTGGGACTTCGCTGTTTATATCATCGTTAATGATATCCGGATGTGGTTCTAGTCCATCCGGTACTTGACGTTCATTATCCCTAGCACCTATGTCTTCAGCTGCAATCAAGTTTTCGTTTTCCACATCTTCCAATGGAAGTTCATCAATAGGAAGCTGCTGTTCCACTTCCATTTCGATGGCAGCTATTTCAACAGCCGAAAGCAATTTGTTTACAGATATCGAGCGTTTTTGATCTGCTAGATTCTGCTCATTTATTCTTGTGGCTAGCCCTGAGTACTTAAGTAAGAAGAGACGATAATGTTCTCTCCTCACACTTTGCCCACTTTTCTTTGCCAAAAAATAAAAGCGCATCACATCTCTGTTCATATGGTATGTCCATTTTAATCGCTTCCTTGGTTGTTGAACTTCGGCTTCTGGCACTGGCACTGGAGGATGTGGTGGTGCTGGATCATCACCAGGTTGAGGTAGAACATCAATTGTCACTGCTTGTTCGTGTGACGCGGCTTCCTCTAACTGCTGTTCATTGCCGTTGTTCTTCCACTCCAAATCAACCTGCTGTTTAATCTCCATTGCTCGATCTTCTGAGATGAGTAGATTAGTCCTGATGTCCTTCACCTTAGCGATAAGATCTCTCAATGCGACTTTCTCTATTTGAGGATACTTTGCGGCAAATTTCGTTCTGAAATTTTGTCCTTTTTTGCGTGATGTTTCAAACTTTGCACTTTCATAATAGAGACGCATCAATTCCTTATTCATTGTGGTATCCCACTTGATGCTCACCCACGGTATTTCTGTTGAAGTGGTTGGCTGCAAATAGCTAACGCTAGCCAATGCATCCTCAGCAGGTGCAGTTGATGTTTCACTGCTTACCGTATGTCGCAGATGTTCTTGCTGGCCAGCTGTTTGATTAGTGAGATCTGCCTGACCATCTCGCAGCTCACCATCACCACCGTCCCGCATGCTGTGGCCCCCAGCGGTGGCTCCAGGGGCGCCCCGACGATCCTCGGGTAGCGACAAGCGTTTCAAAATTTTTAAAACACTCTCCATTATCATTTATGGGTTTTGGTGTTCCTCTTAGTCACTTTCCTCTTCGTTTTCTGCCTGTCTGGCATGGGAAACCCCGTCAGTAGCAATGCTACGGCCAACATAGCCTGCAAATTCATGAGAGGAAAGCTTAGCCCTACCGCGACGACAAGGCGAGAACACCTTCGGTAGGGTTATATTATTATTATTATTATTATTATTATACCATTAAGCCATTTCCCTTTCGGGGTAGGCGTGAATTGCTCGGTTGGAAAAACTAGTGAATAGGAATCTAGGTATAAAGTAGGTCGGTATATGGATATAAGGTATATAGGTATATAGGTGTTAGGTATAGAATGTTTAGATTGATCTGGAATTCTCGTGTTATTTATTTAAATGACACGTTCATTCTGCAACACTGCTTCGACCCAGGTTGCTGATGAATCTCTCTAGCGATCACCCCAAGTGAGGAGCCTCACAAGGTTGTTATGCATGGTTCCCCACTTGGGCCCATTAGTATCCACCTTACAAAATTCTAACACCTAGATCACGGTTCGACCAGGATTAATATTATATTTAAAAAATAAAAATCGTGTGTAATCCTGAAAAGTTAACGAAATTGTTCATAAAACTACCTTAAGTACTAAATGAGAGATTCCTGTGCAGCGTGAGTCGAGTGGATCAGCGTGAGTGTTTTTTTTTTATATGTTTGAAAAAAAATCATATCACAATAAAAATATACAGTTCAACGTGAGTTCAGTGTACATTTAGCTACTATTCAGTGGGTAGCATTCTGTGAGAAATTTACTGAAATTTTTAGTGCAATTCATCTAGTGTTTGGTGTTGGGCTTTTCAAACTTGAAAATTATTCAGTGAACATTCCAATTTACTATTTGAAAAATGGATTTCAAGGAATGCAGATTGCTTATAAAAATAATGGAGAAGGCATACAAAACAATAGGAAATGAATCTACAGTAGAGGAAACTAACATTTGCGTTCAATGAGGCATGCAAAATATTAAAGTATTCACTCAAATTTTGAGAAAAAGAAAGGAATTTTCAGTAGGAAAGAAGATGAAGATTCTAACAACAATTGGTTTCCTAAAATCCGGAAATCTGAAATTTGAGAAGTTACGAAAAAGATGAACTGGTTTCAACACTGATATGGGTGTAGAAATGATCAGGCGGTAGAATCAGAGACCGCGTTTAAAAGTCGAATTAGAACAGGGCTAATAATCAACATAATACATAAAGATTTAAACAGCATTTTAAATAGGAATCTGTATTATCATCAGCTGTATTATAACCTCCGATGATAATACAGATTCCTATTTAAAATATTGATTGTGTAACACCTTGCTAAATGAGCGTATATTATAAAAACAGTATCTTTCTCTGATCTCTCTGTAGCACAATTGGTAGAGCACCTGACCAGAAATCAGTTGATCTGGTGTTTAAATCCCAGTGGAGCGAGAGCAGTGAGATATTTTTTTCTGAATAAATTTGAATTCAATAAAGATTTAAACAGCTTCCTAGATGATGCGAAAGAAATGATAATTTCACGAATAGAAAATATAATAAGAAATATGAAAAGTTCAATGTTATTTTGGCAGCGAAATTCAGTGCTACAGAAGAGAATGTGGAAATTGAGGAAAACAAATTTTATAATACTAAAATTAAACAATATTTGAATCAATAGATTTTGAAAAATGGTTTGAAACTAAAGTACAAGAAGCAATTTAAGTGAAAATTGAAGATTTTCCGCAAAAAAGTCTGGTTGGAAATTGGAAGAAATTATAAATTTGAATGTAAATTTGAATGAATGTTCACCATTTTCAGTTGCAGGCTTGTCAACTTATATACGATCACCAAAATTGGTGAGAGGTGAAAGAGCAGCTGCTAATACACAAAATATTGATGCCTTCTGTTTTCTCTGGTCAATAGTAGCTGCTCTTTACTCCGCTGTGAATAATACATCCCAAAATGTTCTTATACACATTTCAGCAGTACTAATTTGAAATATAATGAAATCAAGTTTCCTAACTTATATGATATTCAAAAATTTGAGAAATTATATAATTCGAGTGTAAATGTTTATAGTATAGAATCTTATGAAAATGGTAAGGAAGAAGAAATTGTTCCGCTTTATTTAAGTCAACTTAAATCAAATAAGACCAGAGTTCATCTTCTTATGGTTAAAAATACAGAAATCGATTTAGATGATCAGGATTACATTGATAATAGTTAAATTCATATTAATGAGTGTAAAACAGTTTACCATTTCGCCTGGATTCGAGATTTCTCCCGGTTAGTAAGATCCCAAATTTCAGAAAATGGTCATCATGCATTTTTTGTGACAGATATTTATGTATTTTTAAATTGGATAAATTTTTGAATAATCATAGAGTTACTGCTAGAATATCAATAAATGCAGGGCAATAGTACCAAACGAAGAAAATAATATATTGAAATTTGAAAATTATAGATGTAAGGAAAAAGTCCCCGTGGCAATTTATGCTGAAATAGAATGTTTATTAGAAGAAAATGCATATGTTCAATCAACCAATTACCAAAAAAATTTCCCGACAAATTTAGCCTTTTATAAACACTGCAATGTTGATCATTCTCTGTTTGAACTTAAAGCTTATAGAGGAGACGACTGTATAAATTGATTTATGAAAGAATTAAGAGGTGTGTCTGAGAAAGTATATACACTTTTGAAAAATATCATCAAAATGGAACATTCAACATTGCAGCAAGACCAAGAATTTGAAACGATAAAAAATGTCACATTTGTGAAAAGTCTTTTGCAAATGGTGAAATTGAAAACCGCGATCATGCTCATTTTAAAGGTAAATATCGCGGTCCAAGTCATGAAACTTGTAATATTAACTATAAAGACTCGCATGTGATTTACGTAGTTTTTCATAACTTATCAGGATATGATGCCCAATTTTTAATAAATGACACTACAAGTTCCAAAGGTAGCATTCAATTGTTACTTGTAAACAAAGAGAAATATGTATCTTTCACAAATAGTTATGTAAAACTTCAGGAAAAACTATTTCCAATAAAAGAGGCTTTCTATTCAAAATTAAACGATTCAAATATTTCAGATCGAGATTATCAACATGCTTTTAAAGCTTGGGAAACTTTAAGTTTGAAAACTATGGGTCAATACTCTGATCTTTATTTAAAAACGGATGTTCTACTTTTGGCTGATATTTTCCAAAATTGTAGAAAAATATGTTTCTCAACGTACAATTCAGATCCATTACACTATTACACAGCACCGGGACTTGCTTTTGATGTAATGTTAGGACATACAGGAATTGAATTCGATTTATCCACAGATGTTGAAATGTTGTTATTCATTGGAAAAGGTATTTGAGGTCGGGTTTCCCAATACTCAAATAGATATGCAAACGTAAATAATAGATTTATGAGATTAAACTCCAATCCAAATGAACCAGAGTCTTAGATAATTTACTTTGATATTAATAACCAATATGGTGCCGCTATGAGCGAATATTTACCATAGAAAGATTTTAAATGTTTTGAAAATGTCGATAATAAACCAAACTTTTTCAATATTCCGGATGATTCACGTGAAGGTTACAGCTTAGTAATCAAATGAGAGGGGCGGTATGGTGCAAAAAATGTAATCGCAAGGCCAAATTTTCATAGCTGCACCATATTCGGTGGAGACATGGTAATCATTGACATGAGTAAAACGAAAATTAATTTCAAAAACCAATTTACACAGGATTCATAGTTCGTGACGTATTAAACATAATAATTTCTGATTTCCATTATAATTATATTCAGAACACGTTTCGTAACAATGCAAAATTATCGTGTACAGACACAGACAGCCTAACTTATCAATTGACAGTTTCTAACATCTACAATTATATTGCAAAAGACTCCCACAAATTCGATAAATGAGACTATTCACCAAATGGTGTTTACAGAATACGTCTTCTAAACAAAAAAGTATTGGATTTGATGAAAGATAAAATTAATGGAAAAATAATAACTAAATTTTTTGGTTTGCGATCAAAATTATATGCATATAAGGATTTGGGAAAAGGGGGGTGAAAAATAAAGCTAAAGAGTGAAAGATTCTACTTTGAGAACAATAACATTCGACGATTATAAGCAGTCTCTAATTTCTTGCCAAAACCTGGTCCGGACTCAACATTTAATTCGAAGTCAAAAGCATGAGTTACACTCGATTAAACAAGATAAGATTGCTCTCAGGTGGCATGATGAGTAGTGTACTTTTATTGCGAAAGATTGTTTTATACAAATGGATGTATAAAGTTTGTAAACTTAAGTGAATACTGTTATAAAGTATGAATGAATAATATGAACGCTTAGATGAATAAAATTATAGGTTGTAAATAAAAAACAGCTTTTTATATTCACATGTATGTAATTTTATTTATTTATGTCAAAAATACATTCTTAACCTTAAATACTAATTCAAAACCAAAAAAGTTGAGAAAAATACTTATTTCTTATACCCGATTCTTAATCATATCAGGATAACCAATTTTTCAATAAAGTAATATTTGAAGTGCACAATACAATTTTATTGCGCTTGAATGACGTGGGAATACATTTGTAGATGACTCATCACACAATATTTTCAATGAAGGACATCTCATATCATGCATGTCAATAATTTGCATTGATTTCTGAGTAGCAAACTTTTTAAACAAATTTTTCTTTTCCAAGCTTTTCACATAAATTTTAATAGCATCTTTAAAAATAGTTTCCAACATTTCTTTCACAAACGTATAAGGTACATTGAAAGTATTCCACAATAGGCCATGAAAATTATATTCCAGCCAACGATTCATACATCTATACTCAAATGGAATGCAGCTCCATTCGCATGGAGGTTGAAACAAAACAGAAAAAGGTCATCATCATTGATTAAAACTAGAGCTAATTCTTTCAATATAAATTCATGAACTGGACACCTGAAGCCCTGCATGTCCACCACATATTCCATTTTGTGAGCAAGTCAACTAATTCAATCAGGTAATATGCTGATGTTTGAGCGGGAAAATGTTCACTAGTTTCAAATTCCAAACGAACTGAACAGGTCCGTATTTCAATGATTCATTTTGTTTCGAACAATCAATAACAACTAGAGGCGCATAATCTATAAATTCTCCTTTAGACAACAATGGTTTTCGTTCTTTATTATAGTAATTAGCTTGAAAGTTTGTATACATTTCATAAAGTAGATCAAATTGATTTTTGCTCATATTTGAATTGAGCGGCGATACCACGCTGAAAACACCAGTTCCCGTTAGATCACTGAAGTTAAGCAGTGTTGGGCGCGGTTAGTACTTGGATGGGTGACCGTTCGGGGATTACTGTGTGTTGTTGACCCGTCGTGGGTGTGGTGGACCCACACTGGTAGTATTTATCCACCTAGAAACACTACCCGAATCGGGTAGTGAGGCAATGAACTTTCGAGTTCGAAATGCTAATCAATTTTTTTTTTATTATTTGAATTCAAATTACCGTAAGGATAACTCTGATTATTCAAAAATAGTTTCACATTAGTTACGTTGGAATGATGAAACTGGCTAGAGTTTTTATTAGTATTGTTTCTTCTGGTCGTTCGAAAACCTATTACAACAAATCTCGGTTTCTCCAATTGTGTTGCTGTTTTTACAGTCCAAACATAGTTTGAAGTCGTTTGAGGTAGAAGATATTCATACAATTCCCACTTGTACGCAAACTTCTTGGAATAGATGGATCGTATGGGTACATGAAAATAACCAATAGCATTAGTTAATGATTTTGCATCATTATTTATTTAAAGCCAACCAGTATTCTCTACGTAATGTGATTGTCCAGGCATGAAGGACATATAATTTTTCATAAGACTAGTGAGACCGACATTTTTTTTTCTATCCATTTCAATAACATTTATTTTATATCTTGCTTCTTCAAACAGATGCCAGATAGCTCTACAAACTAACGCTGTAGTAGGAAATGGAGTTCCATCAGTCTTCAACAATCTTCCATGCACGTGAAGTGAGCGTTTGCTAGGTAGAAGACAATGATCTTGATTTTTCACAGAAGTTGGATTTTCGTCACTATTATTGAAGTTTGATGAGGCATATGGCTGATGTGCATGTACTTCACAATAAGCGATAGATTCGTAAAAAATTATGGCAGTTTCAATGTTTAAAATTTCCTCTTCATGACAAACAATTAAATGTCGATACACAAAAATACAGATGCAAGCGCAACAAATCTTGAATCTTTCTCTTCTCTTCTTTTTGCGAGTGATGTAACCTTGTGGCACAATGGGAAAAAATTCATGAACAGTATGCACCTTTTGATCATTAATGTATGCTTCTGTAGTTACGTTACATTCAACTCTAAGAGCATTCATTTTAATTATGGATACTGGTTGGTCAGATTCATGGCGTTTATTAGGTTCCAGTATTCTAGGTGTAAATCCTAATAAACGTAAAATAGAGTCTGATTGTTGAAAATTTATATCCCGATTGCAATATATTTCACGTGGTAATGTATTATTATTAGGCCTAATGTAAAATTCAACACCCTTTTTTACTAAAACATTCTGTAGATAGTTCTGCATATCACAAGAGCGTATAGAAGAAGATCCCGATAATATTAGTGTCATTGAATGATCCATGATGACGGTTAGCGTTTGACTGACTTGAAATCATTAGTCTATGCATTTATATAGATTACACATGCTTGTGGAGTTTAACTGATTACATAAAAATTCAAGACATGAATGCTCACACATAAATGTATGATAATTTTGATACCTTTCATGATTATATTTCATGCTGCTAACACCATCACTATGAGTTTATTGACTTGGACTTAAGTCCTGCTCCTCGAGTATAGGGTTTTAAATCAAGTCCCAGTCCTTCTTTATATGGTTTCAACTAAAGACCTTTCCCTACAGCAGTGGCTTCCATTGCTTGATTATGACGTTTGCTTTCGTCAAGCTGTCGTTTTGCAGCATTTGAATCATTGATAGCTTTAGCTATTCCCGCAGCTCCACCAGTTAGTGCTCCAGTAGCACTTAGACAAGCAAAGACGGGTATAAGAGAGAGTATAAAACCAGCCAATTTCTCGGGAACTGGTAAAATTCGATGTTTTTCTACACTTCTTCTCCCACCAGCATCTTTCACAGCTGCACGCGCGCCTCGAAGAGGAAATATAATAAAATTTTGTCCATTATTACTTGGCATAATTGATTTTTTAGCTGCTGTAACCATTTTTTTGAGGGTGGCAGCAGGCTTTTTATTTTTATTTTGCGCACTGGAATTATGTAGAACTTTTGGCTGCGCAGTAGACTTATGTGGTATATTTCGTTGCGCACTAAAGTCATATCGCACTTCCAGCTACGCGGTAAACTTTGGTGACATTTGTAGTCGCGCACTTGAGTTAGGTTGCACTTCTGGAGACGCAGTAGACTAATGTGACATTGGTGGTTGCGCACTAGTGTTAAGACGCACTTTCGACTTCGCATTGGACTTGTATGGCATATTTTGATGCACATTAGAGTTATGTCGCACTTTCGATTTCGCAGTAGACTTATATGGCATATTTTGCAGCGCACTAGAGTTATATCGCACTTCCGGCTGTGCGGTAGACCTTTGTAGCATTTGTGGTTGTGCAATAGAGATGTGTTGCACTTACTTCTGCGCAGTAGACTTCGGCGACAGTTTCAGATGCGCACTATTATACCGCGTACCAATAAATATACAAATGAGTCTAATGTGTAACAGTAGGTGCGACGTACCTGTGCTGTACAGCCTTAAAGGCCCATGTATACTCGAACGCGAACGCGAACGCCTACGCGACACACTTTGGTACGAATTTTTGATTTATATTGAGTAGAAGCGAACAGCAAAACTCGTCGCGGTCCACTGCAGTGTAGCAACCGCACAGGGCTTCATCAGGAATGGATGTTCGCGGGAGGATGAAGCTGCAGGTCGCAGTTCTCAACCGATTCACTTTTTTTTTTTTTTAAATTACTCAATACAAAATTCCTAGCAAACTCAAGGTTCCTGATTTTTATTTTGTTTTTCTAAAAAATATTATATTCATACACGGAAAGGAATTTTGTACAGCAGCGGCACTCACACGTACCTCTGCTGCGTTAAACTGTAGGGCTACAATGCGCCCTCTGTTTATGACCACTGCTCTCTCAGTCAGGGAACGTTACGTTCCCTGTGTGGCGCGTATGTTGCATCAGATTTTTGAAACAGCAACATACCTCAAACGTGGTATAGTAGTCGCGCTTTCACATCGTTTTGAAAGACGGACGGGTGGTTTCGCGCATCTCTCGCTTTTTTTTTAAGTTTCAGAGTTGTTTAAATAACTGTCATGTGGTAAAGTCCACACAAAGGAATATCAATGAAGCAGTTTTTCAAAAAGTATCAGTATTTTCGTAGCCTTCACGAAATCTTTAGGCGTAAGTAATGGACATAACCTACAACATGTGTATTATAGATTAGTTTGTTTGGATATAATAGATTCGTATATGTATACTGATGCTTAAATGGATTTTAAATTCTTATTTCAATATTATAATTTATAAGTACATGTTTCATTAGGAGACTGACTTCACATATTCTAAAACGGTTATGTTTGGTTCGATTGATTAATTTTTCGATGGATTGCATTTTTCGTCTCTTGCTACAATAAATTATATTTCAAGTACTCTGATTGGGGAAAGCGTACACTGATCAACTTGACTTCGCTTTGAAAAAATTGAATGAAAGTATCATTATTTAACAACAGAAATGTACAAAAAACATAACCTCAAGAATTTAAGTGATGTTCCGTATAGTTTTAGACTCATCCGTGTCTTCATTTGACGATTTTAGTATATGCAATGAAATAGGAACGTACAGCCAATAATTTAAATAATTTAAATTCAGAAGTTAATTATGATGGAAAATTAAGATCGGCGCAAGAGAGCAACGTTGTACTAAGTTTATGAGGCCGACACGTTCCCAAAGTTGGCGTGGCCGTCGCTTTGACATCGTGGTTGCGCTGTTCTACCACTGCGAACGCAGCAACTGTCTAAAATTTCTTTCCGTGTATAGATATCAGAAAATATGAAACCAAATTTTATTATACCTACCTTCAATTGCAGATTCTTCTTTGGAAAATCATTTTAGCGATTTGTCAGCCGTTTCAAAACATGTGGCTACCACATTTTGTATTGTCTACTGACGGTCTGTCAACCCACCTTTGCCTACCTGCGTACCATATACTTGTATACTAACTAGGTACAGCTTCGTTTCTCGGTCTTTGACTGTACATGTGCTTTGCTACTCAAAGACTTTCAGTTACCTTTAATTTATACATACTTTTGCGGCTTGTACCGTAAGCCGCTGCCATATCCGACAGGGATTACATTACTAGAATGTGAACAATCATTATGAACAATTATCTGCTAAGTTCATTGTGATACAATAATAACCGTTTTTACAACGGAATGGACCAAAACCTTAACAACAAATGACACCCTCTTACCACGCAAGAGTCCTTCCCGAATACAAATAATTTGATTATTGTATGTTTAAATTATTGTAAACAAATAAAATGAACAAGTAGCCAAATATCATACTTGCGGTTGAAAAACTATTGTTTTTAGCTATAAATGCATTAAATTATTGTGAGAGTGATTGTTAGTCAGAATATCCATAAATTATTAACCATTAGAATAGTTACAAAGAATGTTTGGCATAAATTTGGAATTTATGTTTTTTTTTCAACTGTGTTTTGCCTTTATCATTTGCATTGATGCAGATATTCTTACAAATGATATATTGCTTCCTCATAGAGGAAGCTTTGTAATGGTGACATTTTTCAAATTTTTTAAATTCATTTAATTGAACCCTCCCTAATTTAAAAATGTCTAATACAATGTTCTAAGCAATTGTCCGGATGTGTGTGTGTGTGGATGTGTGGATGTGTGGATGTGTGGATGTATGGATGTGTGGATGTGTGGATGTCACGCTTTTTTGTGAACACGATAACTAGAAAACGGTTGCAGATAAATTGATGAAATTTGGAGAGCTTATTTTCCTTACTAACATCTTGAAACTGACCGAAGGATTTCAAAAAATATTTAATGCATTTTTTTTCTAGCACTCAATAATATTTTAAAAATCGGTTTTTTATAGCAAAACTTTTTTCATTCGCATAATTCAAAGTTGACGCAAGAATATAAAATATGCCTTGGTTCGGGACGAATCGATTGACCTATAATATTAATACATTTTATTGAAGAGTAGGGAAGTTAT